>CAJVPY010000044.1:0-41797 GCA_910591965.1 Dentiscutata erythropus | reverse complement strand
CCCACTTTACATACTGGTCCACTATATATTGTTGAAACAATCTGTCTGAAAGATGCAGAATGCTATTATTTTTGTTGTAGTTTCTAATCATAAACCTATAAGCTACAAAATCTTTAATAGTTACTGTTTTTCTTTTCTTCTTTTTTAGTTTTGGTTGAATTTTTGATGGTCCCTCTATATCACCATTATTATCATCATCATCACTATCATCATCACTATCATTATTATCACTATCACTATCTTTATCATTATCAGATAGTCTTTCTGATTTAGAGATTCCATCTTTATCAAATTCAACTTTTTTGCTTTTAGATACTAATTTTTTTTTATTACAGGATCATAAAGATTATTATCATCTTCTGCTTGAGCTTGAACTTTTTCAGTTTCTTCTCTAGCTCTTTTTTTTCCCTTTTTTACAAAAGTTCTACTTTCAAAATATTCTTTATCATCTGTATCAATATTTTCATCATTAAGGCTCATACTTGATGAACTCCTAATAGTTGCAAATTCCAAAATATTTGATAATCCTGTTTGACTTTGTGATTCTCTTTTTAATAAAGTATTAAAGTCAATATTAGAAGTACCACTTGATTCAGCTTCAGCTTCAGAAGTTTTAGAGGCTTCAGGGTTTTGAGTCATCTTTTTTTTAAGAGCTCTTTTTTTTTTTTTTTTTCTTCAATTTCTTTTGGATGGGTTTTCATTTTTTATTTAGTCCAGTACAAATAATCTGGTTCATCATAATCATCATCGTCATAATCATAATCATTATCTGATTCAATTATATCTCTTTTTAATATTCCTTTATGCCAACCATATTCTCTAAGTAGAAATAGCAAAGGATATGCTAAAGGATTATATGCACCATGTAATTCATATATTCTTTCTAATTCATTATCATATCTTACAATAAGAATATCTCTTACATGCATAGTTTTATTAGAAAAACAAATTGCAGCTACTTCCTTAACTAATGGTGTATTATATTGTCTCATATCTTTACCATGCTTATTATATATTAAAATATAATACAGAGGATTTTGTAGATTCTCATTTCCTGCAGATATATAAGTATCTACAAAAGGATTTAAATCCATTAATACATTTTGAATAATATTTATCATATTCCTGTTTAATGATTGCTTCATTACATCATGTCTTCTATCAATTTGTACTTCAATATCTGAAGAATCATGAAAATATATTTGAGATAATTTTGGTATTTCCCTTTGTTTTGGCAAAGCTGAGTTAATTTGATGATAATGATCACCCTGAATTCTATAGCAATAGGCCCCCTTTTTTTCATTGGCAACATCCAAATCTAAATCAGTAGCAATTGATATAAAAGCAAATGCTTGATTATATGCTCTTATTTTGTCAAAAAATGGTACTTTAGATATTGGATCTTTTGCTGTAAGCAAATAATAAATTTCTGGTGGTGGTGCTTGAAGTGGTGCTAATATAACTTGACTATTTATGCAACAAAGTCCTGGTTTTTCTCTCTTCCATCTTAATGCCCCACAATGTTTACATTCAATGTCTATTTTTCCCACATTATACCCTCCAATGTTCTTTTTATCATCCCATCATCATCATCATCATTATCATCATCATTTTCACTATTATCCCCACCATTATCCCCATCATTATCTCCATCATCATCTCCATCATCATCTCCATCATCCTCAACCTCCTCCTGATATTTATCTAAACTACAATATCCTATTTTATAAAATTGTTCAAATTGTTCTTTTTTTCTTTTTATATCTTTCTCTATCTCTTTTTCTATTTTTTCTTTTATTTTTTCTTTTTCTGCTTTGTTCATAGAAGCTCTATGTGCTTGTTGTCTATCTCTTTGACCTTCTTTTGTTTTTTCTCTTGTGTCTGATAATGTTTTAGTTTTAGACCTTGTTCTTGTTGAAGGTCCTGAGGGTCCTGCATCTCCTTCTTCTAATCTTTGGTAATGTTTAAATTTAGCTTGTCTTTTATTTCTTAATCTATTTTTTCTATCTATTTTATCTTCTTTTTCAGAGTTTTCAGGTGCTGCATTTGTTTCTAAAATATAATCAGAAGTAGGTTTCTTTTCTCTTGTTTCTTTCTTTTCTTTTTTCTCTTTCTTTTCTTTTGGCATTTTCTATCTCAATAAAAAATAAAAAATTATAATAAAATTATTAATTATTTGTATAATTTATAATTAAAACAAACTATTTATTAAATAAATAATATGAGCAATAGCAAAAAATGCTTAATGAGCTCAAGAACAATACAGCACCAGGTATTACAGGAATTGGCTATGTATTGATTAAAAAGGCAAACAATGCCACACATGAAATTTTTAGAAAATTTGGATCTTTTTGTTTAAAAACTAGTAAAATCCCAAACAAATAGAAATGTAGCCAAATTTATCCTATACCAAAATCAGCTAAATGGGATAGTATATTAAGCTCCCTAAGACCAATTGCACTGTTAGAAACTTTTCACAAATGTGTAACAAAGATTCTTGCAACTCGTCTTTCAGAGATTATGACAAAAAACTTAGTTCTTAAAGGACCAAACTTCGCAGGCCTACCTGGAGACTCAACATCCAAACCAATATACATACTAAGTAGTATTATCGAAGATGCTAAAGAACAAGGAAAAGAATTATGGCTTCTTTTTCAGAACATGCAGAAAGCATTTGATTCAGTTCTTCTTCAAATGCTGAGGCTAACAATGAAAAGAGTTAAAATTTCAAGTATCTCAATAGATTTCATTATAAATCTATTCAAAAATTGAAAAACAAAAATTCTAACAGTGCTAGGCCCCATGAAAAACATTATAGTTTCAGATGGTATAGAACAAGGAGAAGTTCTCTCTCCACTCATATGGAGAATATTCTATAATCCTTTGATATATAGGATACAAAGCAATAAGAATCTAGGCTACACAGTTAACTTAAAAGAACTACTTGACTTACAATTTAATTCGTTTCTGGAGACAAACTTTCATCAAGCAGCTATAGTATATGCAGATGACACAACGTGGATAACTAAGAGTAAAGTCCAGCTAGAGTTAATACTTAAAACTGCAGAGAAATTCTATACTATAAACAATATTAGAGGCAACCCTAAAAAGTCAAAGTTAATAGTAGTCAACTTAGCAGAGATGGCAGATAGCAAAAATGTACTTTTAGCAAATGAAAAAGTTGAAGCAGAGAAAAGTAAAACACTTACAAAATTTTGGGAATAGGCTTGAGTGGCAAAAAGCAAGACATGTTATTAAAAAGAAAAGCCATTTACCTTGTCCAACTAACAATAAAAACGATTAAAAACAAGAAGCTCACATTAAGTCAACTAATTTACTTAAACAATATGTATCTGATCCCCAAACTTTGCTATATACTGCAAGCAACTGGCCTATCCAAGACCACTTTGAAATCATAACATCAACCAATGGTTAGGCTTATAAAAAATAGAATAGATTTGCCTTACACAACAAGCAATTTTCTATTAGCACACAGAAATCTAGGAAATTGCAGATTTCTTTGGCAAGAACTCTTGACATAGCAAACAACCAATCTGTACTGCAGATTAAATAGTACAGACAGAGATGGTCAATTAGCAAAAATACGTATCAAACAAGGTTTATTAGTTGCAAATATTATCGATAATAATTGGCTTTTTGAACCAAACACAGACCTGAACTCGATATGGAAAAATAATACAACATGTCTGACTTTATGCAAAGCAAAAGAATTCGGTATAAATATTAGACCTATAACAGAACAATAGCATTTTCAAAATTCGGGCCCACTTATAAAAGAATTCATTAGTCCTTCTCTTTTTATAAAAGCAGCAAAAAATATACTCAACCTTGGCATTATATTTCGTGATTAGCTTTTAGACAGGGAAGGGAAAAAACTCCTAACCTGGCAGCAACTCAAAATAGCAAAAAGCAAAACCAGAGTAGGCAAAAAAGCTACATGGTTTGCATCATTAGAAAAGATCTTGCTACAAGACCAAGAAAATAGAGAAATTAAGATGACTCAGTGTGCTGCAGCTCTGAATAATCTGGCACAAAAGATGGCACTTGTACCAATCTTTTCTGACAAAAGAAAAAAAGAATAGATTCTAATAAATAAGGAAAATGATAATTTAGAAACGAGAAAGATTATCAAAAAAAGCAAAAGCAAAGTTCTGACAGAACACTGGGTAACTTCAGAAAATAACATGCTACCAGGTTATGTAGAAATTGAAAAGCCCAGTGAAGCACTTTCAATAGAACAGAATAAAGAGCTTAAATGAATTAGCCAAAGTAGTGTATACACGGTGATCTCTAAACTGCTGCAAAAGGTCAATCAAAAGTATATTCCTAGATATAAAGACATTCTCCCTTACAAAACCATCAAACATACTGCGCTCAAACCCAGAAAAGGAGAAGAAATACTCAATAGTGAAATCTTTATTGAACCATTGGACAAGCAGCTAATTTTGAATCAGAATTTTGACATAATTTTGGTGAATAATTTGAGTAGTAATTTAGACTTTAATAATAGTAGTGGTAGAAGTAGGTTTTGGATATACACAGATGGTTCATTAATTCAAGAAGAAGAAATTAGTAGTATGAGAATTGGTTGGGTACAAGTAGATGAGGAGCAAGTACAGTCCTTATAGGAGAGATATACTAAATTAGTTAATTGGCCATCATCAACAAAGCCCGAGCTTATTGCAATCTGGTTAGCTCTTTTTACTATCCCAATAGGGGGTAATATATGTATTTTTTCGGACAGTGCAGCAGCAATTGCAAGTATAAACAAAACAAAAACAGAATGGAGATTTAATAGAGTCTACAAGAAGAAAAACTGAGATATTTTAATCAAGATCACTGATCTTGTTAAAGCTAAAGATATCATTTTAGAACTTCAAAAAATTAAGAGTTATAGCAACAATAAGTGGAATGATAAGGCAGACGCTTTAGCAAAAAAAGCCATTGCATATATTTCTTTTTTAATTTTGTATTTTTGAATAAAAATTATTCAGACATGCTTTGAATAGTAATTTAAATAATAACAAACCTTTTATTAAAAATTTTTAAAAAAGTGCATACTCTGTAACAAATTAATTATAAACAATTTAAACTTATATTTAAAGTAAAACTATAATATGTGCAGAGTGCTAATTATTTTCAACAAAATATGTATTTATGTGAATTGCGCATATCCAATCTATATCACACAATTTTGTATAACAACTGTCAGACCTCACAAAGGCACATTTTTATTGAGGATGTCTCATTTGATCAATAATTAATAATTAATATTATTAATTATTAGTTCAGGGTTCTATCACTAGATACTATATGTGGTTTTGATTTACATAGTTGACTGAACACCCCAACGCCCTATTACTATGCGATCACTAAATGATTTCCATGTAACTTATTCAGCATCTCCTAATACTATATACAAAATTTCTCTCACCTCTTAGTACCAAAAAAGTTACACTAAAATTACTCAGTGCTTATATCAGAATGTCAGATAACCAAGTTATTAGTAGAGTCTTTAGTAGATGAAATAATCCACTTACTTATAATACTGTCACTAATTGAAAAAAGTAACAGGTCTCATGAAATACCCCTGCGTCAGCAGGGGTATTTCATGAGGCCCTTTACTTTTTCAATTAGTGACAAATATTAGTGCATCATAAGTAACTCCATTAATCAGAGATTTTTAAAGTCAGCCGAAGTGTCGTGGTTACATAACTTTTGTCTTTCATGTTTCCACAAAATTGGATAAAATTCAAACTCTGCCGAATTGGAATTTGAATTTTGTTAAGTTGCAATTGTAATTTAATATAATGGTTTATTAAAAAAAATCCAATTAATTGAAAAAAAACAACAAAAAAATGGCAAATTAGAAAAAAAAGAAAAATAAATTAGAAAAAATAAGATACAATTAATTAAAAAAAACAATTAATAAAAAAATACAATTAATAAAAAAAACAACAAAGAAAAAAAAGCAAAAACATTAAATTTTAAAAAAAATCAGAAAAAACATGTTAAAATAAAAAACTAGTCAAATTAAAACAGTTAAAAAAATGTTACAGCTATTTTCATTATTCCTGGGACACCTATAAAAAAACTTCCAAAAAATTTTTTAGCTGGTAAATTTTTCGGCATGATCGGTATATAAAAAATATAATATCTACGTCATAAATTAAATATATTTTTGAATTTGTTCAATTTTTATTTACTGTAATATTGGCATCTAAATTAAATATATTTTTGAATTCGTTCAATTTTTATTAACTGTAATATTGATATAATTACATACAAATAATTTTATTATTATAATGTCAACATTATTAAAATTTTGTTTGAACGCTTGCCTAATATGTTTAGTGTGTTTAATTTTTGTGAAGTTTATGAATAAAACTTGACAAAAAATATAAAAAAGGCTCTGGATATCAAATTAGCTTTTATAGTAAATATATTATACAAATAGATGCTAATATTAAAAAAGTTAAATATGATCAAGAATTCATTAATTAGACTAAAAATTCAACTAAAAATTCAATTAAAGTTGAGATTCCAAAAAATCAAGACTTAATTAATATGCTGCAAATTGACAAAGAAAGATTAGAAATTTATTTATTATACTAAACATATTTATATTTACATATTTACATAATAAAGATTCTTACTAAAACGTGTTCAATAAAATTTTCATAATCAATAGAATTCATTGAACCTTCTTGAATATAGCATCGAGATAATATTCTTTTGCCATAAGCAGTTTTATCTGAAAAACTAACTGACTTGGTGTATACTGAGACATTCATAAAATGAAATTGTCTCTATCAACTTTATTTCTTTCTTTTGCGAGTTTTGAAATCTATAAAATTAAAATTGTTAAAAGTTTATAAAATAAAAATATGTATAAATATATGAAATATTATCTTTTTGTGCATATATCCAAGTTGTAAGACTAATGTTATGTCCCAACAAAAGTCTCATCTCGGATTGTAATTCATACAAGTACTAGTTGGGTTTTTCTTTCATTAAAACTTGAAGATAATTTATATTATTCATGTTTAAAGAATGTAGTTTTCCTGAAAGTGATGGAAGTTTATTGATACAACCATATTTTAGAAAATATACAAGAACCCAACTTATAGAAAACCTGCTAACACCTAAGTGTTTTGCAACTTTTTGAGTTGATAGGTCTTCTAAATTTTTTTCTATAATTTGCCAGCGAATGTGGTTTGAAAATACCATATTTTTTGAATTCAACAAGAGATATATGTAATTTTATATTTATATTAGCCACCTGATTTTAAATTATATATATATTACAGTATTATATCAATTTTTATTATGCTAAAAAAATTACTGGCTGAAAAATTTTTCGAACCCAAACAAGTTTGCAAACTTTGAACTAAACCCAAACCGAACCTGTATTATGTTTGAGTCTGGTTCAAGTTTGATACTTTATGTTCGGGTATGAGTCCGGGTCTGAAAATTTTAAAATTTATAATTAGAGTTCAGGTTCGCGCCCAGGTTCAGTTGGACCTGAACTTCGAAGCCCTATTCTAGGTTACTTGATAACACAAAATAAGATATAAACTAATTTGCCATTTCACTGACAAATTTAGCCTAGTTTATATTGAGTTGGCCTAATTTATACAATTTTGTTTAATAAAAAAGATATTTTGTTAGGAGATTTCTTTTTAAAGAATATCTTTTCAGAAAATCTTCTTCAGAAAACATCCTTTCAGGAAAATATATTAAAATATTTGTCAGTGAAAAAGCTTCAGAAAACTTTTTAACTGGGAAACAGGAGTTCAGAAAAGGGTTTTGTTGATGAAAAAGCCTGTTGAATAAAATTTTTCAGAAATTTAGTTTGCCAAGGAATTAATTGTGTTGGGAAAAAATTATAAAAAATTTATTTTAGCAAAATATACTATTAGAAATATGTCTTGTCGAAAAAAAGAAATATCAGAATTATGGGATCAGAAAATAGTATTTCAAGAAGGTAGATTTTGGAATTGGAACAACGATGTAATTTAGATGTAGATATTATATCAATATTACTGTTAATAAAAATTAAACAAATTCAAAAATATATTTAATTTAGACATCAATATTACAGTAAATAAAAATTGAACAAATTCAAAAATATATTTAATTTATGACGTAGATATTATATTTTTTATATACCGATCATGCTGAAAAAATTACTGGCTGAAAAATTTTTGGACTTTCAAACATGTTTACAAACTTTTAGACCGGGCTTAAACTAGACTCGAACCAGGTCAAAAGTTTGATATTTGAACCTGAACCGAACTGAGCTTTAAAATAGTTTGAGTTCGAGTCCAGTTCGAATTTCAAACCAGACTTGAACTTGCCTACAGTCTGGCCTCAGTTCGGGTCTGTCGGAGCCCTAACCCAGAATTTATAAATAGCAGTTAAAGTACTATAATTAAACGCTACTATATTTGTAGAACTAATGAACTTAAATTTTTCAAATAATATAAAATGTACCTATGGTGTTTAGCACCATATATAATTGTTTTTAATAAAGTTTAGAGTTAGAGTACATTTTTATAATTTTTTTTTTATATATTATGATATAAGTTTCTAATTTTAGTTTTTGTAAGATTTTTGGGGTTCTGAATATTTTTACTTAGAATACCCAATTCAGTTTACTTAATATGTTTTTGAAAAATAGGACCTATGGTGTAGAATACTATAGGTGTAGAATAGTAGTGTCAAAATTTTTTATTGAACTTTGTAGTAAATTATTTTTATTTTTTAATTCTTGCTGTATAATTATATTGTACAAGTGTTACAATATTACTTTCTGAAGTTTTTTTGTGTATTATTCAGCCATCTTACTAAACTTTTATTTGTAGAATAGTTGGGAAGCTATTAATCAAATAAAATAATAGTGTGAATAACTGTAAATCACCAACATTAGTTAAAATGTATAATCCTTGATAGTCCAAAATATTATTATGTGTAGCAGATTTGAGCCTAATGTTGCTATCTAAATTTGTCATATTTATGAATAGATAAGATGCCATTAATAGATCAACAAATTTTTCAGTCACAATACAGAAAGTATTAATAGCAATTGCACTTAGATTATAAATGCCCACTTCATTTGCAGAGAATAATAACATGAGCAGTAATTGTATAATTTGGATGTCCCAAAACTGTTATATTATTATCAATTCTACTTTTTACTAATGTAGTTGACTTACAATTTCTGCTGGTAAAAGACCACACAACAAATGTCGCTAATCCACAAGGTGAGTCTGTGCAATTTATCAAAGTATGTGTTTTTTCTTTATCATAACTACACTCACCTTTAGTTTGGCCTATGCTTATTCCTTTGACAATTCTGTGCTATAATAAAGCTAATAATAAATATGCCTTAACTTCAATAGAAATTATATTTATAACGCATTATATAATTCTAGTTTTTATTGAATTAATAGATCTACTGATTTTATTAATAATACTCTGTTTCTTATATTTTGCTATTTTCTTATTACTAAATGAACAAATATAATTGTCAAGATTAATAATGTTACTTTATCAATTATTGATAATAAAAAAGAATTTGTTTCTATATCAACGGTTACATTTTATTTTCAGTATAACTATCATAAGGAAGAGCTTGCTATTGTCATTCCAAGTTTAACTCCAATGATTGACATTAGAGAGTTACATGAATTGATCAATAAATTATAGTATTTGGATATTCATGATTTATTAAGCATTTACTATAAAAAGAGTGTGAATATATAAGACCTATATTTGTTGAGGAATTTGGGAGAGCAAATATTATCCTCAACAAAGGATGAAGACACACTCTTATATACATTCTAATTTTATAGATTGTTAATATGGAGATCTCAACATTTACGCTATAGATTCCACATTTACTCAAGGCGCAATGATTACAAATTAATATGCATATGCTTTATTTTGAGCATAAATGCTCTTGCGTAAATTAAGCAACCAAGAATATATAATTATGCCTAATACTATTAAGTTAAGATTAATATGACTATAATAGTACAATCATGAAAGGTATAGTAGCCAACAAAAGTAATGCCCTATTTGTAGATCACTGCATATGAGCAAATAAAGTGGCTGTGATTATACGTTTTAATATTTCTCAAAGAAAAAATTTTTTTTACCTTCTTTCTTAACTTCTGAATAAGCATTAGGCCAAAAAAGAACCCATAAATCCACATCAAGGTGTTGCATATCTAATAATATACAAAAGGTAAGAAATTACCCTGTTTTAAACCAAAATATAACCACTTAGTAAAAAAATATAAAAAATGAAACATGCCTATACAAAAAGTTAATGCCATTTTAAAAAATATATAAAAACTAAAAAAATAAACTTTTTACCATAGTTTAGGCATTTCCCAGTCTTTAAGAAGCAAAAAAAAAAAGGCAATATAAAAAAAATCATTAGAGAATGATGCAAGCCATTGCATGGCTCAACCCGCAATCTGGAGCTTATACAGTTTGTTGTTTATAGCTAAGGTCCTGTATTGTGCCATAATTAAGTTTTATATAATAATAAAAAGCTTATATTCTATAATATTTTTTTTTTTGGTATTAAGGTGGGGCCTTGCTCATATCTTTATTGGGTAATTTATACAAGTAAATATACGGAATATATAGATACTTAATTTGTATACTAACAAAAGTATATAAATTATATTCAAGAATGAGAGCTTAGACTAGAAGCTCAACTAAAGCTTAGAGAACTTTAGTTAAACTAGTTATCTGCGACCTAAACCTACTAGAGTGGTCAAGACTCATCTAGGTTTTTATAGTTAATATATAATTAGGAGATATACTATATTGGATCTATAATGTGGACCAAAGTTGAACTTTTTGTATTGCTTGTCCTTTTAGAGAACAGTTTTCCTCATTGTCATGCAATTAATCTGTGAGGCCACAGGGGCATGAGTAGGTAAATTTTCTTCGTTGGTGTTGGATAGGTCTGTGAGTATGATTTTGTGAGATATCCTCTGTATTATATACTAGTATACTCTGTTGCTTCTTCCATACTGTGAAACTTTCACAGATGGCTTTCAGATTTGTTCATGAGTCGCTGTAGATATTTTTAGCAATATTTGAGTAGTAATTTTAGCAGCAATTCTATATTGTATATCCAGAGTTTGAAGTGCTTGAATTAACTGAGTTGAAATAAGGCCTTTCATAGTAATAGTTATATCATGTATTAGTTGTGGAGTTGAGGTGGAGTAATTAAAAGAGTGATGTGATGTAATAAGATCAATTATTGCTCTACATTGTGAAGGTGTGAGATCACAAGAGCTGTTCATAACCACTACTGTAGTAGATGTACTAATGATTTCAGTAAAAGACTGGGAGCTATAGCAAGTAAGCCAATGTGAGAAAGAGTCAATAGCATTACAAGAAAAGCAGGTACTAGCTAGGAAAAGGCTTGGATAGATGAGATAGAAATAGAAATTAGTTGGCAGATTATTGAGAAGGTTTTTAACTCTAAAGGCTTTTAGCTAGTTTAACTTGGGGAATGTAATGTTAGAAGTGGCTTTTTGATTATTGTTTAGATAGTGCCAAGTAAAGTTTTAGTCAAATGTTTCAGTAAAGTTTTTCCATTTAGTATTACACTTCTGTGATGACCACATAGCAGTTGTGTAGGCTCAGCAGATCTTTTTAACAAACAGTCTTGTGGTTTTTCTATATAGTGCCCCTTCCATTGTAGAACAAAGTATGGTTATATATATTTGTGTGATTAAGATGAAGGAGAGGTGTAGATGAGTGTTGGTGTTTTTTGGCTAGAGTATCAGCAAGTGTATTAAAGTAGTTATTGGCATGTGCCTGGACTTTAAAGAGTGTAAGCTGAATATTGAAGACCTTGATAGCATTAAGAAGTATATGCCAAATAGGCCAGTAGTCAAATTTGAAATATTTTGAAGACTTAGAAGAGATGTGAAGAAGATTGTGATATTTAGAAATAACAGATTGGGAATCTGTATATATGTCGACTTTGGCATCACGTGGTAGTGTAGAGATGGCTGTTAGAATTGCTATTAGTTTAGCTTTGTAAGATGAGGGCCAGTTGGTGATCTTGGCAGCGAAGCGATTAGCAATGTGGTTAGATTGATTGTTGTCAATTTGTATCCAACTAATACCCATTGAGCATTCATTAGTGCCTATATTTGATACAGAACTATTTGTATAAAATATGAATATTGAGCATTATAGTTTGAATAGGCAGCCTGTATGAGTACTTGACAAGCTGCACTGTTCTAGAAGAGGGTTGAAGCTAGTAAATCTGTAATATTAATGCTAGATAGAGGTGGGATAGTAATAGGGTGTTTAATTGCAGTAGAGTACAATAAGTCGATATAATTAGCATTAAGTTTGAGTTCTTTGTTCTTGGGTTTTCTTCCCAGGAATTGTGTGGATAGTATGGTAGAAACTTCAATAATACAGTAGTTTTCAAGATGATTAGAGTTAAGATTGCAGCCTGGGCATGGGTTGCATATAATAGGAGGTAGAGGGTATAGCAAGTAGTGCTGAGTATCGATATTGTGTTGCCAGTGTGTGATAGAAATAGTGTTAGTTTGTTTGAATCTTTTTTTAATTTGGCTGATAATTATTTCATTGTGCTGATAAGTAAGTAGCCATGGCTTTAGTCTTTTAGGAATAATATTAGATTGATAAGCAAATGGGTTAGTGCCTTTAGGTTAGTACTGAGTATCAATATAGCAGTATTCTAAGTTATTGATTATAGTATTTTCTAGAAACGAGAATTAGTAGGGCTTTTCCCTTTGGGTATGTGTAAGATTCTTGGTGAGATATGTTGCTATTCTAGTAGGTGTTTGTTGTCAGCAGAGTATAATTGCTCTAGGTAGAGAATATGCTTGTTTCTAAGCTTTTGTTTAAATATACTATATTTGTTACTTTTTACTAGTATAGGTTCAAGAGGAGTATTACTATCCCGAACTGTCTGTAGCCATGCTTTATTGTATCGACTGTTATGCTTATATCTGCTTGCTGTATAAGCTGGATTACTTTGCAAGTAGTAGTATATTTATTAGGTCTATCAATAGCAGGTTTAGGATGCTGCAGTATGCTAGTAGTTGACTAGAGATTGTTTTGTAGTAGTTGGAGCCTAATGCGTGTAGTAATACCTAAGATAGAGTTATTGTTAATTCTGAGGAGAAGATTGCTAGCGTGGTGTTGAAGCTAAATATCCCAAATATTGTAAATATTGTGATTAAGTTTCGTACTATTGGGGATAGAACGTGAAAGGTGAGCTTTGTGTTTAGCAACTGTAAGGTATTTGCCAAGGATTCTGAGACATGTGGATTGTGGAATAACAATATTGTGAATCCTATATTTCATTGTTGAAATTACTACTGTATTGATTATATAGGTAATTTGTTTGTCAGTAATCATCTTTGTATTGGCCGTATATACCAGATTGAGGGCTTTGTCCTGGATTAGTTTGATTTGTTTAGTCTGTTTATTGTTAAGTATAAACTAACATCCAAGGAATTTGAATAGCTGGTTTGGTGGAATTGAAGCTAAATTTGCTTGTATAAGGAAAATGTTGGCTGCTTTTTGATTGGATATGAAAATTGATTTAGAAGGATTAATCTGAATATTTGCTATATTATAGAATAAGGTGGCTGTTTGTATTATTCTCTCTAGGCTTTCCTTGGATTGGGCTATCTAGAGAGTGTTATCCATATATGCCAGGACAGATATAGAGCATTTTAGACTTTTGGAAGTGAGTGAGGTTAGACTAGGTTGCCAAGATGTTTGTATAGTGTATTCTGGTAGCTGGAAAGATATTTTGATGATGAGTGGGTCATAGTAAATTTTCCAGAATAGTGGGGTAATGGTCTCTCCTTGGTCAATACCATTCTGAATATTGTAATAGTTAGTAAGACCAAGGTTAGTGATGACTCTGTTGGAGTGGTCTGAGAGAAGGTTTGTGAGAATATTAATAAGTGCATGGGGCATGCCAATTCTGTATAGTGCTTTTTGGAACAAATCAAAGTTGACTGAGTTATAGGCCTTGCTCATATTCTGAGAGAGAATCCAAAGTTGGTTAAAGTTGCATACAGCATCTTCTATGATATTGTTAAGGATGTGTATTGGGATAGAAGTAGAGTTGCCAGAGGGCACAACGTAGTTAAAGGGGGATAGAACAGTGTGCTTTGATAGAATGTTATTTAGGCAATTGGTTAGGAGTTTGGTATATAACTTTCTAATATGTTCAATAAGACTTATGGGTCTTGTATTAGTTAGGTTGCCATCAAAAATTGGCTTTTTTGAAATAGAGTAGATTCTTCCTTCTTTCCATTGTTTTGGAATTGTTTGAGAGGAGAGGCATCTGTTAAACAGTGCTGTTATTGCAAGCAAAAAGTCAGAGCCTGCATGCTTTAGCATTTCATAGCTTATACCACATGCTTTGTTATTAGGTAATTGACTTAGAGTAGTAAAGATTTCTTTCCGAGACAAGTCAGCAAGTGCTTCTTGATACCATTCTTGGTGAATATGGAGTTTTGGATCATATTTGTTTGCCAGTCTGAGTTGAACAGGTTTTGATTGATAGGCCGTAATGCAGTCCAGTTATTGAAGTGTTGTTGTATATGAGATTTGATATCTTTGGAGTCTGTAATTATTTCCTGGTTAAGCTTGAAGTTGTCAAACTTAACTGGGTCTTTGTGCTGATTTAGAATACTATTAAGCATTGATGTAGGGCTGGTTTGAAGCTTGGTGCATCTCTTTTTAATTGCTTCTGTAATTTGTTGTCTTGTTTGTCTAATGTTTTCCAGATTATATATGTGGTAAAGTTTTTCCATTCAGTATTGGCTTCTGATATCCAGGCAGTGGTAGGTGTGAGAAGTGGTATCTCTAATTCATGTTAATTATTAAGTTGGGCTATTGCTAAGTCAAGATGTGCAGAGGCTACTTGGCTGGTCTTAATATAATGTTTAACTATTCTTATTATATTTCCAAGCTTTTTATGACTATAGTGGAGTTGAGTGGCTTTAGGTGAAAATGTATACTGAAAGTTGCGTACTGTAAACCTTTTGTTAGGAATGTGTTTAAGTGCAGCTATAATTATACTGGTCTGGATTTTATACCATGTAGTCTCTAGTACTCAGAAGTTAGTAAAACAAGAGGCATGTGGTGCTGCTGCAAGTTTAAAGTTACTTGGTTTGCAAAGTTCTCTCATTTTTCCTGGTTCATTACTTTGTAGTTGAAGATATGTCTCCTAGTACGTGTTTTGTGTCTTTGTTACTCTGTCTATGCATAAGAGAAGAGCCAGCGGGAGATTAGGATTTTGTAGTCACTTTGGGTACTAGTGTTTGGGTCATCTATATCATAATCTGTAAGATACTGGAGGATTGGTTAGTAGGTCTATATGAAGTCAATTTCACTACTAAGATTGGCCCTGTGCTATATATGTGCTGATTTATTTGAGTGTGATGCTAGATCATACATGTTGTTATAAGCTAGATATTGGAGGAGCTTGTATTTGATGGATTGTGAATGAATATTATCTGTACTTGCATTAAAGTCTTCTAAGGCAATTGCGTTGATATTAGATACTTTGGCCTGTTGTAGGCATTGAATTATAGTATTTTGGATTTGGAGATGAAGCTGTGCATCATTACTAGGAAGGTAAAGAGAAATAATACGAAATTTAAAGTCATGCTTGAAAAACAGATCAATTGCTATTCATAGCCAGGAATTAGGCTAATGCTGTGATTATATAGTGCAAGATTATTACAAATTAGAATAGCAGTTCTAGCTTTGGAGCTGTCTATACATGACCAATGATATGTGTAGTGTTGTGTTTTATAACACTTGCGTGAAATTGTCTTGCTAGAAAGTTTGGTTTCTGTAATACTGATAATATCCAAGTTCTGTTGTAGACAGTAGTGTTTCCAAGTTTCTTTTTTAGTATCTGAATTAAGTCCTTGTACATTGTGAGTAAAAATCGAGAGTGTAAAAGGTTGAGGTGGGTTAAGTGAAGAGGTTTGCATGAATGCGTTATATGTATTACTCATTGGAGTGTTCATTAGTGTCCATTGGTATTAGGTCATCCAATGGTGGTGTATTATTAGAGTTGTCTAGTAGAGAGGTAGCATTGTTATTGTTGGGTAAAGTCTTAGCTAATATCAAAAGTAATGTTAGAGTGTTATTGGAAGAAGCAGTTATAGTTGCAGTATCCTCTACCATAGGTATTGGAATAGATGCATTGGCCTCTGCATATGATTGTATTGTACTTGGGGTAGTTGGACTAGATGGTGGTGGAGTGTAGTTAAATATACCCCAGGATGGAGTTGAAAGAGGAGGGAGATCAAGCAAAAAGTCAGGAATCTTCTTAATTGTATAGAATTGCCTAAAAGTTTTCATAGTTGGGGTAATGTCTTGTTGTTTTCTAATTGGAAGTAAACAATAATTTCTTCTCTAGACAGGGTTTTAATGATCTCATCAATATTTTCTGGGATACTAGAAAGGGCTTGCTGACTCGTTGGGTCAGTACCTTCAGGTTCAGTTGAAGGCTTATTGCTAATTTGAATCCAGTCTAAGGGGAGCTAGATGAAGTAGTAATATTTATGAAGAAGTCTGGCTGTAGATATAAGTTCATCTGTAGTTGTAATTGGGAAGGTAATGTTATAGAGTTTAGTAATTTCCTTTGCTTCAGGTAGAACAGGTTTATTGGTAGGATTGGCTTGCATAATTGTGGTAGGGAGAGGGAATTGGATCTTGTAGTAGGGAGATACTTGCTGGATAAACTTTTTAGCTTCTGCATCATTTGTGATAGGGAAGTTAAAGGCTGTTTTGGTTTTAATCTTGCTGACGTCTGAGAGAAGATAGGGTTTGACTGTAAAGAAGTCATTTGGCAATAGCTTGAATATATAGAATTCTCTGAGTTGAGAGATGACCTCTGCCAGATATAAAAGTGAGGTAGCTTGATTGAAGAGAAAAAATTTTCAAACTTTATAGTTAAGCTCCTGGTATGTTATGGGTAGGGGTGTTTTCTTAGGTGGTAGGTCAAAATATGAGTCTGGGATTTTAGAAACGGTATATGAATTTGCTAGTTTTCTTTTGTATAGAGTGAGATATTGGAGTGATGACCTATGTGAAATAGGGAACAGTTGACATAAGTTGGGTGGGAGTTCGCTAAAGTGAGAAGGTAATGGAGAGAGTTCGATAAAATAGGTATCGGGGAGCTTGTCAAATTTGAAGATCCTTCTAAGAGCATTGACTACTGCTTTAGTATGTGATCGTACTTTGATTTGGAGTTTAAAAGGTAGAATCTCCAAAATTTCATGTGTTATTTCTTCTGGCATATCTGGTAATGAGATAAGCTTGTTTTCAAGTACTCTATTAATTTGGGCTCTGATTTCTCTAGGGGTTTTTTCACTGGTGGTTTTGATTTTTAAGAAGCCTCTAGTATACTGGATAGCACTACATATTTCTCTATATGTGTAAGGTACTTTTTAAGCATAGCATAGATAGTATTGTGAGTATTAGCATTGGTAAGTGTGATCTTGTAATCATGTTTATATGCTGCTAGGGCCTTGTTAAAAATCTCTGTATATTCCTTTTGATGTGTAGAGGTGGTTCTAGAGTTACGTATAAAGGTAATAAAAAATCAGATATTCTGGTGGGCAAACTTAAAAGCAATTGCTTTGGGTAGCTTGTGTTGTGTTGGAATAGTAACTAGCTTATAGCTAGTAAATTCATAGATACCCTCTGGGGTTTCAAGTACCTTAGCAATTTTTTTAACTATCCAAGAGTTAGTGTTGAAGGGTGTATCAATAGGTGTAACTGTTTTGAGGTATACATTATTCACCCATGCCATTTCATCTTTTAGAGCCTCTGTTTTGAGTAACTTGAGATTTGTTTAGATAACTTGGCTATATGTGGATCGTGTACCAGTAGGCTTAGTATTGGCTTGTGCTCTTGTAGATGAGGCAATATTATCAGGTAAACCTTTAGTGGCTTTGTTAGGGGTTGTTACAAGTGGGAAAATATTGGATAGTTCTCTAGTTCTTTTGCGACTAGTATTTGGGTTAGTATTGGAGACTACTAAGCTATAATTAGTAGTAGATAAGAAAGTGCAGGCTGAATAATCTGATTAGTAGATATACTAGGTCAGAGTAAGGTCACTCTAGTGGTGTTATTGGTGCTAGAAGGGTTGGTAGTGTTGTTCTTGTACTAGTATTTGTGTAATCTGTATTCAAGTCTTAGGAAAGACTAGGATTAGTAGAAGAATCTGTATATACAACTTGTTCATTGTTACTTCTGTTAAACTTGTTGTCTGAGTCCAGGTTTGTGATAACATTGTACAGAATTGAGGCTAAGTTTTCTATACCTCTAGCTTTCAAATATAGTTTCATATTGGCCTCATATAGGTCTAAGATTGTTGCAAGGTCACTATTTCAAGTAGGTTTTGGGAGTTTGGCACTAATGTTGATGATGTTGCTTTTCTGTGATGTGAGGTCAAACAGAACTAATTAGGTAAGATCTTTATGTTTGCACACCCATTGTGATGGGTAGTTAGTCAGGTTGAGGATCTTACCAGATTTAGTAATATCAATAAAGTAGATAAAGTTGTTAGCGTATTCAGGAAAAGAGAAGCTAACAGAAAATATAAGTTTGGACCAGTCTTTTTTTTTTTAATTTTTTGACAGTCTTGCCAGTGCTCAATTTATTTAAGACTATATTTAGATGAGAGTTGAACTCTCTCGAACAATGCATATCATTCATAACCATAAATGGCATCTAGCAATTGCGAGCCTAATATCACCCGGCTGTGATAAACGTGCTCACATGCGACTTGTCGCACCAACCTGTATACAAGTTAGATAAACATTGTCAGCTCATCAAAGCTTTTCCCTTCATATTCTCTTTCTTTACCGAGAGCAAAAGAAAGTGATGATCTTATATCCAATACAAAACCACCAATAATACCAAGAAAACAAAACAAAAAACTCACTAAAAAAAAAAACAAATAAAATGAAGAGGGAATTTTAAAGGAAAAATAAAAGGGTACAATGAAATGTAAAAAAAGAAAATCAAAGAGAAAAGCCCAAGGGCCAACAAAGAAAACTACCTCTATCAAGAAGCAGTACAAATGGAATGAAGAAAAATACACTATTATAACCTATGTCAGATTTAAGAAAAAATTTTATAACAACTACAACATTTGTATATCTCAACTACAAAATCCAACAAATTATTATCTGACTACCAACCACTTCCAGACGCCGCTATAGACCTGATCCCAGTCACATGGAGGTCCTGTATCTATAGACTATATCGCGTCACATATCCACCAATAAACAAGGCACGTGATTGCATTTCTGGGTACTTCTGAATTTAGGAGGTAAACAATACCAATCTTTTGGAGAGAGTAAGCCAAATCACCCACTTTTTGTCGAAAAATTTGGAGAAGACTGACAGGACCAAGGGAGACTTAAAAGAAGAACCACTAGTACCCAAAGAAAGTATTTTATCCTTGAAAGAACCAGTGACTAGTAACCCTTTTTCTAGGAAAGGGGAAGAGCTACTGTACTTAAACAGTAAGTGATAAACTCTAAACTTGTCGGCAAGTAGTGTATGAGAACTACTTCTAAATGACAAGTGCTGTACTAGTGGTAAGTGATAAACTCTGAAGAAGTTAGCAGGTAGCATATGAGAACTACTTCTAAATAACAACTGCTGACTTATGAATAAAAAATTGTTTAGGAAATTTTGGTTTTAGTGATCGTTGGAAAAAGTTATGTTTGGACCACTCTTTGATAATAATGTTTAATGTGTTCTACACTAGGATCTAATGGTAAGCTGATAATAGGGGTGTCTTCTAGTTGTACAGGCTTGGGAGTTTGGGAAAAAAATTCAAAGTAAGAAGAGGTGCTTCTGGAGGCCATGTTTTTATTGAGGTCTTGGGGCTTAATAAGATATACTACTTGTTGCTGTTGGTTATTTTAGCTAAGAACACTAATTGTAGTTTGTTTTTGTTTATCTGAAATTTGGGAATCCTTAGGACTGCTTTCGCGGGAGGATTGAAAAACTGCTTTGTTGTTGTTTTGGAAGTTTATTGCTACTAACTTGTTGTAGTGGAGTTTTTTAATAAAATTTGCATCTTCTTTAGGTAGTTTTAGAGGTGCTGGACAACTTTACTAAGAGCCAAATATTAATTTACTTAGTAAGTTTTTGAGAAAATGTCATGGGAAAGTTTTTTCTTCTTGTTCCTATTTTGGTAAAGTGATCTACGGGAAGAGTTCTTTTCTATTCTATAAATTATAATATAACTAATACATTAATTTTAATATAAAAAAAAAAATAGAAATGTATACAAGTAAAGGTGTGCCAATTTTTGACAAAAAGCAAAGCAAATGAGTGAACCTAAAATACTAAAGTATGATATTGCACAATGAAAAAAAATAAAACTGGACAGTTGGTGTTGAGTTTTAGGGGTAGATAGGGTTTGTAATAGCTTGAGGATGTTTCGCGAGTATAGTTAAAGTTTGTTAGCATTTAATTCGAATTTAAATAACGAAAATAATAAAATTTTTTTATATTAAAGCTTTTAGGAACTATCTTTTTCTGTTTTGTGGTTTATTTGTTTATTAATCTAAGTATATTTAATGGTTTGATGTGATAATTGTCATTTTTGTATTATTAGAAAAACTACAAAATTGTTTAAAAACAAAAAAAAGAAGACCCCCGACCTAAACATATTAAAAACAATTAGAAAGCATTAAATAATAATATCCAAAAGTTTAAAACCCTTTTGAATGTATAAACGATCTTAAAGCCAGCTTAAAAAAAGGATACAAAAGCCTTAATGCATTCATTCTTCGGGTGGGTTTGGGCCAAATTTCATGTAGAATCGAATAATATTGAATGTACACGTGCATTCAATAATGTATTAAATTAATAAAAAAAATTTTTTTTGATATATATGCGGCCAAAATTATATTAATAAAAATTTTCTATTTTGAGCAAAAATCGGATGTTACTTTTGTTGGCTACTGTACGTAAGTGATAAAGAATTAGACAAATACGGAAGTGATGAGACACAGAGAAAGTTAATCGTTACACTAGTATTACTACAATTGTTATGAAGCATAAAATGACAAAGTATAGATTCTTTGTTCTTTCAATGTTCATGCTATATTAATAATTTCTTAGCTATTTAATAAAAATTTTGTTATAGAAATACAGTCAACTCTGAATATAATGAACCTCTCTATAACGAACTAAATTTTAACATTTCATATGTATTTCAGTATAAAAATAGCGTTTCTTAAGAAACATATTAATCTTCTATAATAACTTTTTTTTTTTCTAGAATCATTAGTTCTTTATGAAGAGTTGACTATATTACAATCTATTACTTGGAAGGTTCATTTCTGTTAGCTGCTACCTGCGTGCATGTGTATACATCGATATATAATAAGTATCATATTAAAGAATAAAACATAAATCTCGTGTTATTCGATGTAAATGATCGTATAATTTCCAATAATACAGCGTAGGAAATCCTGCTATTTTTCATCCATGACAATACGTGTTGTATACTTACTCAACGATTCAAATGACTGCTCTAAAATTTTAAATGAGATAAATAAAGTTACATAGCTATGTGGCACAATGATTTCGTAAAGTTCAACCATAATCAATCATCTCGTAAGCAGTAATTGAGAATCTGAGAAATATGGCAGAAATCAGTTGCGAATGTGTCATCTCAATCTCGAAATATGTAAATATAGCACAAAACTTTATTAATATGACTCATAGTCACAATGTAAGAATTTCTTTGTTGTTTTGCTAATGACAAATATGGAAAGCGGACAAACATTTCGTGACATTATCAAAATATTAGTATAGATATGATTATTTATCGTTATTTGTAAAATGATATGTTTTTTATCAAATTTTGCATATCGCAATAATCACCTGATTGTTGCCGATTGAAGTTGTTTTGTGAACATAGTTATTATGGACATAATAAGAAAGTCATTACTTAATGCACATTTATGGTCCCGGATCCTACGTTCTACCTTCGCACAACATTACACATAAATCATATCAACACCTTTTGATTGTAATACATATGTAAATAAATTTATTTAGGAAATCTGGTGGATTTCTTTTGCTTTTAAATTTTCGCCAGCATAAACATACGTATGTCAGAACAGCCCAAAGGTGAAGATCAAGAAAATCAGTATGATTACAACGAATTTAATATCTTGGAGCAAATTGGTGAAGGTGCATATGGAAAAATATATAAAGCTATATGGAATAGGGAAATAATTGCCCTCAAACGACCAAACCCCAGTCGAGATAAAAAGTACATTTGCAAAGAGGTACCAACATGTATTTATAACGTATTAAACACTGAATTTCATATTAAGAAGTACGGCTTCTTTAAATTATGCAGCTTCAACTTTTTAAGAATTTTGCTTTTCATGAGAAAATTATTAAATTCTATGGTGTCACCAAAGGTATTCAAAATTTAAATTGATAATTACTGATTCTTTTCGGATTGTGATAAAATAAAGTTTATAATGTTAATCTAAAATAAATTAAAGATGAGAACAATCAAACCACCTTTATTCTAAAATATGCAGAGGATGGGAATTTAAGGGACTATCTAAATAAAAATCAAAAGACATTAGGATGGTCCGATAAATTAATTATCGCAAAAGAAATAGCCGAAGGACTAAACTTTTTACACGACAATGGAATTATTCATAGAGATTTTGTAAATATTTTTTTATGCTTTACACGGCTATAATTTACTATATTCGTTAACCAAAATAATATTTTCCATAATACGTTTAGCATTCAAAGAATATCTTAGTTCATAGAGGGAGAGCCATGATTGCAGACTTTGGATTATCCGAACATGAAAATGTGGATATTGAAATATTATCTTCTTTTGGAGTGCCTGCATATATCGACCCTCAATATCTTGAAAATCCTAAATATAATTATATTTCTAAGAAATCTGACATTTACAGCTTTGGAGTTATTCTTTGGGAGATTTCTAGCTGTCGACAACCTTTTCAAGACAAAGGTTCATTTTATGTCATGTGTAAAATTCTTGAAGGAATGAGGGAAGAACCTGTAGGCGGTACGCCAACAAGTTATATGTTACTCTATGTCAATTGTTGGAATCATGATCCTGAAAAACGACCAGAAACTAGGCTTGTTCTTGAGACTCTTCAAGCCTTAGTCGAAAACTATAATCCCAAGATAGAAACAATCACGACTACTAAGAAAAATAACTCCGGCAAACAACTTTCCATGATCAAAGTAAACATTAAAGTGGTCAATCCATCTATTAAATCTTATAAATTTGAATTTTCAAATGAGGAAAAACTCAATCATGTACGGAAGATGATTCTAAACGAAGAAAAGACTAATGATATAGAATTTGATTATTTTGTGAATAAAAACAATGAACCCATTCTTCACGAAGAAGAATCTAATATATCTTTAGAGTCAATTTTACGGCCTTCTACTAGTATAGACTGTTTTGATGTTCAAATAGTTGATGTTTGGACAGAATTAATAGAGATGATCAAGAAAGGGTTCATATTCAGGAATAATCTAGTTGAATATGCGCCTAAGGCAGCATTTAAAATCAATAAAGATAAAATTATATCTAAAACTCTTAATGATACTGATGAACAAAAAAAATTATGCAAACATGAATTAGATATTTTATGCAATAGAAATCTTATTTCATATGGAGATATTTCAACTATCTTACCTTGGCTTTCTATTTTTCTTGGAATGCCAAAGGAGTCTTCTAAGCAAAAACTCAAAGATTTAACATCCACAGAAATTTTATTGACAAAGTCAATAAGAGCTGAAATTTCAATTTCAAAAGAATGTTTAAATTTGACTGAGAATTTTGAAAGTGACGTTGAAATTGCATTGAAATCATGTAATGACAAAATAGATTCTTGCCTTCGTGAAATAACAAAAAATTATGGTTATTTTTATGCACGGCGTATTGTTTTTGGAGGAGCTATAATAAAAGAGTCTGATAGTTCAAGTAAGTAGTGTATAATTTTTGATGTATGATTTTTTTTTTCTTTATTAAAAATGGTAATAATTTTAATAATATTTAGACAATAGCAATTTAAGAATAATTTGTGGAGAAGATCCTAGCAATATTTCTTCAATGCCAGAGTTGCTTTTATCACTCAAAGATTTTAAAAATTGGAAAATAATTGAATACAGTGATATTTATCCAATATTTGATCTGTTAGATGATGATTTAAGAAAGAAGGTTTTGGACGTGTTGGGTTATCGAATTTTAAAAGGTAATGTAATTAATCTAACTAAACTTTATCATTATGTGTTATGTTTATAAATATTTATTAATATATTTTATATTTTAATTGATAGCGGGTATTAAGAAAATTTTTCCATTAAATCATTTCTCTAAGGAAATTTCATATATATATCCATTGGCTCCATACTTTGAAGAATTAAGTAAAATTACAAATATTCAAGATTGTCATATATTTGCTTCAATAATGAACAAAAACGAAGGTGTTTATTCTTTAAGAATAGAATATATTAACGACGAAAATAGTCCAGCAATCGTAGTTCATAATATCACAAGTAAAAGAATTCAACATAAATATTTACAAATCGGGTGGATTATTGTTGGTCAACCAAATAATTTTGATTTTGATATTGCTCAGACCGAATATCCTATCGTGCTCAAAAGTAAAAAATACTCTGTCTCTTCTAAATTAGGTAAACATTATAAGGTTGAAATTCCAAAATGTGATAATTCTTATATAATGAGCACATGCATACTTGAAGCTGCATCTGAAACAACCAAAGAAACATTTGTTGTTGGTGCACATATTATTCCTTCTAGTCATTCAGCTTGCATATTTATTCATGATCTTAAAGATGATTTGGTCAATGGTGACGAACTTTTACAAAGATTAAAATTATTTGTTTGGTAATTTATTTATTATTATAGTGTGAATTATTTACTGCAATTTATTAAATAATTTTACTAACAGTTTTTCTATACTTGTTTGGCAGTACTATCGATGTTAATCAAGAATGTAACGCTGGTCAGATGGATATTAATTGGACAAAGAGCAAAACTGAATCAAATATATTTCGTGGCACCGAAAAGGATAATTGTACCATTTTTCCTGGAAATAGCAATTTTGAACAAGCTGAGCCTTCTTCACATAATGAAAAAATAATACTAGTGAATCAATTTTTTGAAAATTGTTGTAATCACGGTTTTGTCAATGTCAATTATAAAGAAATTATTTATAAAGCTCTAGGCACACCATCTTTGGAATCTGAAAGGATAGAATTTATTATACTAAATTATAAACACAGTCAATCCTCCATAAGTAAATCATAATTTTTTAAAAAATGCTTTCATAAATTCGTACCCATCGAATCCACTGATGGAGGATTGTCTGTATATAGTCACTCGAGGACTGTTAAGCATCTATAACAGATCACGTATAAAAATATGAATAACATCATATAATACATGTGGTTTAAAAGTAAGTTTAGAACTTGAATTTATTGATAAATATTCAAAATTTTTGGATAAATTTATCGCTTTTTTTTTCTTTTTTACTTGAACTTTATCTGAGTGTAATAAGATTTAGTTGTAAGTTGCATATCTTTTTAATAAAAAATAAGGAAGCACTATATGTTATTTATTATTTAAATTATAATTTCATTCAAATAGAATATTAATATTAGAGTTTAAACTCTTCATATGTTAAAACCGATTAAAACCAATACTGTAAACACGGTTCCAAACTCTAATATTAATCAAATAGTTTAATTCTTTTGAGTTTACATATAACGGTAAGTAAAATTATTTTAAAAGGCAATTACTCTTTCACAAACTATATAATTATATGCTTGTGGAATTTCGTTGGAGCATTATAGAAGGGGTACTGTAGCGATAGATGCAGAAACATTCACATCATTGGGTTATGTCCGACGTAAATATTTTTGTGCCTATTATCAGTGGAAAATTACAGGATCAGCAAAAAAGCTGCTGTTATATCCTTTTAAGTTTATTAACAATAAAGGTATTTGCTCTGTTTTCTCAAAGTCATAGTTCAAGAAAAAAAAGTTCGCAAATTCGCAAAAAAAGTGCGGTAAAAAGTAAGTTAAATTAAAATGTTTAAAATTTTTATTTAGCTACTGAAAGACTCCCCACAATCCTTCAAACACATAATTTTACAACCATCGTCCTGAAATATTTGAAAGGAGACAACAAAGTGCCAGCATTTCTTTTTGATCGGAACAATGCAGAATTCAATGATACTGCAATGCTGTATTGCTAAACAAACGAAAATGATATTATTGAAAATTTGGTTGCAAATGGTGCTAATGATTATCGAAATGAGTATTATTCACATTTCATAATTGTTGTTTATTTCAGGTTCTTTAATGTCATTTCAGTTGCAATATTCTTTTAAGGGCAACAACCATACATTTAAGTGCTTCTACGAGAAGCACATTTTGCCTTGTATTATACCATATCCCCCAGTTACTGGCTCGCTTTCTTATTTCACCAACAGCTACAACATTAGAAGTCATTAAGTGTGTGTAAAATGTGTCTTCAACATAAAGTTGTATCTCCGATAATATCCTCGTTTTTGAGGTAAAATTTTTAAAGGTCCTGTATAATTGTGCTATTGAGTATAAATTCAAAAACGTGAGAGTTGAACAATAATACAATACATTCATCCCATCTTGTATTTCGGCATTACACGAATTTGTTCCTTAAATAAATGCTGGATGGATTCTAAGTAATTGAAAATGGGAATCAATCTCTCGAAATTTTTATTTAAGAAAAAACTGCTCATAAAATTTAAATTCATTTTTCTTCGAACTCACTCCGTTGTCTTGCATGAAAATTAAATTTTATGTTTTACATCCCTAGTTGTGACAACGTTAAATAATGATAATGTACATATACGTATATATATACAGTATATAATAACTACAAATCTCCAGCGGTGTTTAACACCAATATATTTTTTTGCTAAAATTTAGAATTGGAATATATTGGAGGGTTATATATAATAGTTCAATTTTAGATTACATGAGGTTTTGGGAGTTTTGAACATTTTTACTTAGTATTCCAACCCTAATTACTTAGTAGGCTTTTTAGGTATAACAACACCAGTGACGATTACCAGTGATGATAAATAACAACTTTTTTTATTTAATACACATAAAAATAAAATAATATGCGCGCATATAAAATAAAGTCTGAATACAAATAATAAATAATAATAATAATAATAATAATAATAATAATAATAATAATAATAATAATAATAAACATAGAAGTTGGTTATAATATATTATCTATATATAGGTTACTTACTACTATATTATGATAAAGTTGAATATGACCTAGAAAGGCCAACACTGATCATCATGATTTTGAGATTTTAGGTTATATTCACCTTGTCCTATTGAGTTTAAGTTAAATCTTGTTTCCGAAGGATTATCACGAGATAAATCAGTTAAAATTTCTTGATTTTCAAGAATATTTGCTAAACTTTCCAGATTTTGGGGAAGTACATCGATTAAAACCCTTTGGCTCTTAAGAACATCAACTAAAATTTCATGACCTTTAGGAAGAATACACCAATGAAGTAAATATTCTTCTTTTGATTGATCATATTTACTCGAATGTATTTTTGAAGAATCATAGATCTTAATTTTAATTTTATTATTGACTTTACTGTAATAAATAGTGGCACTAAAACTCGGCCCACAATTATGATATTGAAAAGAGATATAAAATATCCAGTTTGTTGGTAGATTATCCGGTAATAATACTGCAATGTCAAAATCCTTTGCATACGCAAATTTGTAACTACCAGAAGCCAATATAGGGATATCCCTACTGTTTGGACTATAAAAGCCAATTTCAGGTAATCCAACCATGATCCAAAATACTTTTAGATTCGAATATTTGGATCTACTAAAATTTGAAATAAGATTAGAAATTATTATACAGTTATTAACAAATAATTAAATGAATATTTACACAGTTTCATCAATACAAATCAGCATTACAAAACCATGCGGTGTTAAGGCCTTAAATTTTATAATTGCGTTAATTGGTTTCCCATCTTGTGCTACTAATCTCCCAAAGATGCGATAATTTTCATTATTTAGTTTACAAGGAAATTTTACAAAGTAGTAAAGGGAGTCTGTAATTGGGATGGCTCCTGACATTAATACCTTCTCTTTAATCGTTATATTTTCTATTCCCAACACGGCTTTAACTTTTTGTTCTAAATTGTCATCTAATAATTCATATAAAGGATATAATTTATCCCAACTAATGATTTGCACATCATAAATATTTTCCTTTGGACAAGATTCTGCCCACCCCTTAAGGTCTTCTCTCTTAAACATCTCGGAATATGTTGATAATAAATATGATTCATTAAAGTTGAAATGCACGATTGAATTATACCATTGATCCCAAAGCTCCTTAAATTCGATTTTTTCGAAATCTTCACAAGTTACGATTCTTTTCTTTACTGACAAAGTTTTGTTCTTTTCTAGACAAGACATTCTATATAATTTATGACCAAGAATAACTTTGCCCGGTACAAAGTGCCCATGATCTTTAAAAATTTGCATCAATTCCTGATATGGGTTATTGCATTTCAAAGCATTTTTAATACCTCCGATTAATTTTTCAGGAATAATTATATCTTCTTTCCTGAAAATTAATTCCCATAAAGGGAACCGAATTTCTAGATAAACGTTATTTGAAAATTCATTAGACAATTGACTTGAAATAATTTGAAGATCCTGGAAGCTAATAGCAGATGGCTTAATATTATATTTTAATAAAGTATCACTTTGTGTCTTAATAGGCACTAAATTCACATAGAAGTTTTTAGTGCTATGAGGTTCAATAATAATTTTGTATCGAGCTCCGGATTTATTAGTTGGGGCTATTCCCCGATCGCTAATAATCAAACCATGGCTAAATAGATTATTCTTCACTAAGGATTGTATCTTAATAAACTAAGAATAGATAAAGAAAATTATGGTTAATATATTACATGAGTTTCAATTTTCACACATCAAAATTAATAGTCAAATAATATTGTCTTTGGATAGTGAAATATTTTAACATACATCTTCAATTTCGTCCTCCTTAAAGCAAATGCTAAACATGGTTGATAAATTATTCAGATCTTTCACACAAGTCCAATATTCCTCCATAATTTGATAAAAATCATTTTTAATATTTGTAGCATCTTCATACTTTATAGGAATATAAATCTGCGTTATGCTCTCAACAAATTTTTTGATACGCACTAATGAATTTTTAAATCTGTTTATATTTTCGGTTGAGACATTATTTTCTTGGCTATATGTTTGACGTTGTAATAATTTTACCGCTGGTTCTGCTGAAAGTGTTATTACTTTTCTAAGATAATTACACATCAACTTATTGTACTGTGCTGCTTTGCAAACTTTTTCTACATCATCACACTCTGCGTATGCTTCGCTAAGAATGGATGACATCTTTTTACAATTAATTCTGTAAAAATCATTCTAATTCAAAATTGTAAATACTTTTTCGCCAATAACTGTGCAAGTTCGTTTTATTGTTATTAATATTATATACGTTGATATTTTCTTGTTTCTTTTTTCGTTTTTATTTTTATTTTTATTATTTTTTTTAGAGAGTGAGTTAGCCACAATACAATTTATACTTTAAAAGATTACGCAATTATGGCTTGGCTTATGTATATAACACTTTTGGATAACAATTAATTACGCAATATAAACAGTGAAGAATAATTTAAAAAAAGTAAAAAGTTAATTATGTACCATGCTATCAAAATGATTATCCAAATTTAAGAATTTGTATAACATAACATACCGCTTGTGGATTCGGACTTTTTTTTCCTTATATACTATTGTGTTTTGAAAAATAAAAATATAAATAGAATAACTCCGACAAAAAAAATTGACTTACGTACGTACGTTACATGACAAGTTAGAACATTCCATTTTATTAGTTCGGAAAATGGGAAGCAATGGCTATCTTAACGATAATTACCATAACGAAAAGCATAAATATATTTTTCCTAAAGAAAATAATTTTGATAAAATTCGAGACAAATACAATGTACAAAACCAACATGCATTGAGAAAGCATATTAACGATGATGATGCAAGTAAAGCTTTTACTGATTTATTGCAATTAAAAGTCTTAAATAGTAAACAATCATCTTGCTTTAATTTGACATCGAAATTTGAGGGATATATATTAGATAATAATAATTTCATTAAAAGTGCTTCTAAACAAGCATTCACGATTAATATTGACAAAGTTGAACCAAAAACTCAACTAAACAATGTAATCGAAAAAGTGGAAAAGTGTAACAACAAATTAGATGCATTATTCAAACGAAACCTTATGTCTTGTAAAAATATTTCAACCATTTTACCTTGTCTTTCTGTTTTTCTTGGAGTACCACAACATTCTTCTTGCAAACTGCTTGATCGAATAACGACTACAGAGTGTTCATATAGAAAATGGGAAAAAGAAGAACTCAACATTTCAAAACTAAACATTAATCCTACAGATGACTTTATTGCAGAGGTTAAGAATGCGTTAAATAGTGAAAATAAAGAGGTGCAACTTCGCAGGATATCAAAGGAATATGGCAATTTTTACGCACGTCGTCTTGTTTTTGGAGGGGCTGTAATTAAGGAGACATCTAATGAAGAAATCATAAGTAAATTATAATTAGTCATAAATTAAATTCTTTTTTTATAAATAAAATTCGATTATTACATTAAATAATTTTTTTTTTTTTTTTTTTAACAGTAGATAATGATGATAGCCATAATTTTAAAGTCCGAGTCATCGGTGGAATTAAAGAACATATTAATGGTTTTTCTTTAAAATCTTGGATTAAATCTCTTAATAATTATGATGCCTGGGATATTATTGAATACGATGAAATTTATTCAATTTTTGATATATTAGATGATAATTTACAGAATGAAATTTTTGATGCTCTAGGCCATCGTATTTTACAAGGTATGATACTTTATAATACTAATGTACTAAACATTAATTATGTTCACTATTAATTTTATTTGTATTTTGTAGCGGGTGTCAATGATATTCCGTTAAATTGGGATTTTTCAACAAATGCGACATATGTTCATTCACTATCCATGCAGTTTATGGACTTAAATGAAATTACTAATATTAATAATTGTTATATCTTTGCCTCAATTATTGACAAAAGTGATAGAGATATTTTTTCTTTACGAATAGCTTATATGAATGAGCATATACCTTTAATCATAGTTCATCGTAAAAATTCTTTACATAAAAAATATCCAAATAGTCCTATAAAAGTTGGGTGGATCATTGTTGGTCAGCCTATAAACTTTGATTTTGACCAGGCAAACTATCCTGTGGTGCTCAAAAGTGGTGGACTTCCTATTTCTAAAGTAGACAACCAGTATAAAATAGAATTTCCTAAATATGGAGATATTATAGAGTCTTGCATATTAAACACGTGCATGCTTGGATTACCAAAAATTAATTCAAAATGTTCAATGCGTCTTTCAGTTTATGATATTAAAGACATAAATCAACTGATTAATGATGAAAATGGTTCACAGAGAACAGCCTCATTTTGCTGGTAAATACAAAGTTTCTATTCAATTTTATTCTCTTATCTCATGTATGTTTATTAACTTGGTCTTAAAGTTTTAACGATGTAGATAAATCTTATCAAACGTGTGAATTCGATCAAATAATTATTAACTGGCAGCAAGAACAAAATATGATTCAATTAGATAAATTAAGTAATCAAAATTTTAATGCCTTTTCTAAAAATGATAGAAAAAATTTTTACTTTTTTTTACCTGAAAAAATAACCTCATTTGAATGTTATTAGATAAGCATAATTCTCATAAATTTTTTTCTAAAAATCTAAAGAAGTACAGTATATTTCTCGATTTTTATAAAAAAAATTATAGAATTGCATAATGCATTATTATGTTGTATTATGCGATGCAAGGCTAAAAAAAAATAATCTCTAAAAAAGTATCTATAATGATATATAGTTGAGATAAGTACTTGTTATTGGTTAGGTTGTGGATGATAACTGATTTATTGTTAGGTTACTATATAAATCACGTGGCTTTGCACGTCATTTATATTGTTCCCTACGAATAATCAGTTTTCATTACAACTTAACTGATAACATTTTTATCCGTAAGGTCCGACGTAAGCACTGCCGTTTTTCGTATATATTATTCGATCTTTCTAATCATTAGACTCACTTTTACTCTTTTTTTACGTTCGCTTACTTTTCCACTTTCGCTCATCATTTTTTTCGTTTAACTTCTTTTTTACTTTTTTTCCTTCGTTAAATCTTTTTTCCTTAACTTTCACTAATATGAATTTTATGAGTTACGCAAAAAGAAATAATATCAAAAAATTGAGTTTTCACATGATTAGAGAGTGATCGAATAATATATACAAAAAACGTCTAGTGCGCACATAGGACCTGTCGGATAATAAAAGTAATTTGACCCATTAATTGAGTATTATGTATATCGAAACATATATATATATACTTGCTTTTTGCCTCAATAAGTCTTTTCAGACTTCAATAAAATATAAGTTAATAGCCATTCCAACTCTGAAAGCAATTATAAAAATTTGTATAATCGAATTCTAAAACTTCTGTTGTAAAATCATTATCTTATTTAATTTTTATTATTTGTTGATTCAAATTTATGTTACTTATTGCGGTTTGCAAAAAAATGTGAAATTTGAAGATCAAAAAAAAAAGAAAGAAATCAATGATTTCTGATTCTGATTGCCGATTTCTTTAACATTTTTTGCAGAAAAAAAGTTGTAGATTCATAATTTTGTAACATATTTTGATTTAGTATCTTTTTGTAAAAATATATTTTGCATACTCTTCATATTGTAAGGAACTTGATTGTGTAATATTAAATTTTGTTTTTTTTTTAGCCCGGTAAAATTTACTATTGCATGATAAGCAAGAAGAAAATTTAAAAGCTGCACTAAATTCAATCTTATAAGAATTATCACATTATATTGCTAAGGAACTTTAGTTTAACTTTTCTTATTGGAATATATATATATATTCATTACAATAAATTTTAGAAGTTGACAAAAAAGACATGTTCCGGGATAATAATTTTAGTCATTAGAAATGAATTTTTTTTAAAAAAATGTGTGCTAAATAAATATATATAAGACTTTATATAGTATAGTATTAGTTGATATACATACGTCATAAGAAGTAATGTTAAAGAAATCGGCAATCAGAAATCATCGATTTCTTTTTTTTTTTATCTGCAAATTTCACATTTTTTTGCAAACCGCAATAAGTGAAGTGAAATTTGCAAATAAAAAAAAAAAGAAAAGAAATCAATGATTCCGATTGCCGATTTCTTTAACATTACTTTTGATGACACATGTATATCAACTATTATTATACTATATAATGACTTATACACATATAAAATATATATTTAAAAAATATCATTTCTAATGACCAAAAGCATTATCCCGGAACATGCTTGAGATGCACAAAGCATTTTTTTGTGCAACTTAAAAATTTATTGTAATGAAAAATAGTGTATTTCAATAAGCATTTTATTGTAATTAAAAAGAATGTATTCTAATAAAAAAAAAAGTGTATTCCAATAAACATTTTATTGTAATGAAAAAGAATGTATTCTAATAAAAAAAAATACACTAAAGTTCCTTATGCTTTTACTTTGAAATTCCACGATTCTATCAGAAATAAACAAACTAATTTTCTAGTTTCATTTAAAAAATTGAATTTGGTGCAATTTTTAAAATTTCTTTTTCCTTATCATGCAATAATAAATTTATCAGGCAGGCTAGAAAAGAAACAAAGTCAATATTACATAATCAAGTTCAACATCATATAATATTGGTTACACGAGTTAATCTACAATCTATTTTGGAAATATTAACACGCTACATTTAAAAGATACAAATTTAATAAGCTAAAATTTATTTACTTCAGCAACATCAAGATTAATTTGAGCAGAATCTGATTGTGATAAATCTAAATAAGCAAATAATATTATTTTTAAATAAAATTAATATAGTATAAATTTAATATATGAGTTGAAAATAAATACCTTTAATTGTCTCTGAAATTAATTTTGTACTAATAATTTTGCTAGTATACATTTCATCAGAATGTTTTGGTATTGGCAATGAATTAATAATTTTATCGGCTTCTAAGAATTGATTTTTAGTTTCATCACGAAACAAAAATCTTATTTTATCTAAAAGATCTCTAGCACTGGGCCGTTTTTGCGGATCAGAATTCATGCATTTCTCGGCCAATTCAATATAGCATCTAGGAGTTCCAGGTGCAAACTTTGGTCTCTCTCCTTTGCAAATCTTTACTGCAAGTTTATAATCAAATTTATGACCATCAAAAGGTCTTTGTCCAGTTGACATTTCTGTCATAATAATACCAAATCCATAAATATCTGCTGCTTGTGTAAACTTCTGCTCGCCTAATAAAACTTCCGGTGCAACATAGGGCATAACTCCATAAATCTCTTTTTCTAAAACTTTTTCATCTTTTTTTCTAGACAATCCTAAATCTGCGATGTAAGTTTTTATATATTTACTGGTGGATTGGTCTTGCAAAATGTTGCCACTATGAAAATCTGCATGAACATATTTTGCGGCGTGAATATAGTATAATTCTTCTGAAATATCACCAAGAATTCGCAATTTAGCCTGCCATGTAAGTTCACTAAAATTACTTCTTAAATATTTGTAAAGACTTCCATTATTAGCATACTGAAATACCATCAGAAATTCATTTTTTTCTGTATTTTGAGTTATTCCATAGATTGCGAGCCTAGTAGGATAATACTGTAATTTGCATTCCATAAGACTTTTAAACTTAAAAGTTTAAGCAATAAGTTAAAGTCAGCTCTATAAAATAATATACATAAACTAATTATGAAAAAAAAGTAAATTAGCTTACTTCTTTTAAAAAATCAAATTTGTTTTCCTTAGAATTGGATAACGTCTTGAGTGCAACGGTGCTGGATGGTTCACGCGCTCTTTTGTATATATAACTATCAATTTGATCAACTTTTCGTACACCATCCAACCAGGTTGCTGAATACACAGAACCAAATCCTCCTTTACCGATTTCTTTAACATCTGATAATCTATTAAATGGAATCCATTCAATCGCATTTTCATATGCACCGGCTCTAAGTTGGAATTCTTTCACGCAATCGTCAATCACTCTATTTTTACTTGTCCACCTTGTCGTTATGTCTGGGTCACATGATAGGCACCATACATCCTTAGTGTTATCTTTATTACAATGTGCACATTTTCCACATAAACGTTTTCTATATAATATATAATGTTTATTTCGCATCTGCAGTTTTGAACTTTATGCCGGATGCAAATAATTTTATACTCACCGACTAAATTAATGCGAATGAAATGAATTTAAACATAATGGCAAATAAGTATTTATGTCTTGTTTTGTGAACTTGGTTTGCTTTTTTTATTCCTGTTGATTAATAAATGTTCTTAATACTCACCCACTAAATTAATGCGAATGAAATGAATTTAAACGTAATGGTAATAAGTGTTCATGCTCTTGCTTTGCGATTAATAAATGTTCTTTATACTTACCGACTAAATTAATGCGAATGAAATGAATTTAAACATAATGGTAAATAAGTATTTATGTTCTTGCTTTGTGAACTTGTTTTTCTGTTTTTATTTCCATTGATTAATAAACATTCTTTATACTCACGCACTGAATAAAATGATTAATGCGAATGAAATGAATTTAAATGTAATGGTAAATAAGTGTTTATGTTCTTGTTTTATGAACTTGTTTCGCCGTTTTTATTTCCATTGATTAATAGATGTTCTTTATACTCACTGACTAAATTAATTCGAATGAAATGGATTTAAAAGTAATGGTAAATAAATATTTATGTTCTTGTTTTGTCCAGTATTCCAAATCGGACCAATAAATGCAATCAAATAATCGGATAAATTTTTTTTAAGCAATCAATTGAAAATCGATTGAAAATCGATTGTACCAACTAATCGATTAATCGACTAATCGATTGTACTGACTAATCGATTAATCAACCAATCGATTACTAGTAAATTAACGTTTAACAAATTCTAAAATAATAGTAGTTATGTATTATGAGTCAGGTATTTAATTCGATATCGTACTCTCAATATAAGTGACAATCGAATTCTTTAAATTTTCACTACTTATATGCAATTTTCATGCCATGCCCGAAGTTGCTACCTGTTTAGAGTAGCTACTTTGCGTAATATTATTTGTTGTTTTATTAAACGATAATTGTGTTGCTTCACGAGAACAAATATATATATATTAAGACTAACTAATCGATTAATCAACTAATTGACTAGTTAGTTAATCGACTAATCGATTAGTTAGTCAATCGATTAATCGATTAATTGATTAATCGATTAATCGCATGTTCGTAAAAATCATAGTCGTCGACTCGATTAACTAATTGATATTCGATTTGGAACACTAGTTTTTATGAACTTGTTTTGCTGCTTCTATTTCCATTGATTAATAAATGTTCTTTATACTTACAGACTAAATTAATGTAAATGAAGTGAATTTAAACGTAGAAAAATTTATATTCTTGTTTTGTGAACTTGTTTTTAATTCCATTGATTAATAAATGTTCTTTATACTCACTCACTGAATAAAATGATTAATGTGAATGAAATGAATTTAAGCGTAATGATTAATAAGTATTTGAGTCCTCATTTTGTGAACTTGTTTTGCTTCTTTATTTCCATTGATTAATAATGTTCTTTATACTCACGAGCTGAATAAAAATGATTAATGTGAATGAAATGAATTTAAACATAATGGTTAATAAGTATTTATGATCTTGTTTTATGAACTTGTTTTGCTGTTTTTATTTCCATTGAATAATAAATTTTCTTTATACTCACTAACTAAATTAATGTGAATAAAATGAATTTAAACATAATTGTAAATAAGCATTTATGTTCTTGCTTTGTGAACTTGATTACAATTGATTAATAAATGTTCTTTATACTCACGCACTGAATAAAATGATTAATGTGAATAAAATGAATTTAAACATAATTGTAAATAAGCATTTATGTTCTTGCTTTGTGAACTTGATTTACAATTGATTAATAAATGTTATTTATACTCACGCTCTGAATAAAATGATTAATGTGAATGAAATAAATTTAAACGTAATCGTAAATAAGTATTTATGATCTTGTTTTGTGAACTTGTTTTGCTGTTTTTATTTCCATTGATTAATAATGTTCTTTATACTCACTCACTGAATAAAATGATTAATGCGGGTGAAAATGAATTTAAACGTAATGGTAAATAAGTATTTATGATCTTGTTTTATGAACTTGTTTTGTTGTTTTTGTTTCCATTGATTAATAAATGTTCTTTATACTCACAATCTAATTAATGCGAATGAAATGAATTTAAAGTAATGGTAAATAAGTATTTATGTTCTTGTCTTGTGAACTAATTTTGCTGTTTTTATTTCCATTATTTAATAAATGTTCTTTATACTCACCCACTGAATAATATGATTAATGAGAATGAAATGAATTTAAACTTAGTGGTAAATAAGTAGTTATGATCTTGCCTTGTAAACTTGATTTCTGTTTTTATTTCCATCGATTAATAAATGTTCTTTATACTCACTCACTGAATAAATGATTAATGAAAATGAAATGAGTTTAAACGTAATAGTAAATAAGTATTTTGTTCATGTTTTGTGAACTTGCTTTCCATTGATTAATAAATGTTATTTATACTCACTAACTAAATTAATGCGAATGAAATGAATTTCAAATAAGTTTTTAGGTTCTTGTTTGTGAACTTGTTTTGCTGTTTTTATTTGCATTGATTAATAAATGTACTTTATACTCACAAACTAAATGCGAATGAAATGAATTTAAACGTAATGGCAACTAAGTATTTGTGATCTTATTTTGTGAACTAGCTTTGCTGTTTTTTTTCCATTGATTAATAATAATAAATGTTCTTTATACTCACTCACTGAATTAATGCGAATGAAAATGAATTTAAACGTAATGGTAAATAAGTGCTTTTGTGAACTTGTTTTGTTGTTTTTATTTCAATTGATTAATAAATGTTCATTATACTCACTAACTAAATTAATTCGAATTTAAAAGTAATGGTAAAGAAATATTTATGTTCTTGTCTTGTGGACTAGTCTTGCTGTTTTTATTTCCATTGATCAATAAATGTTCTTTATACTCACGAGCTGAATAAAATGATTAATGCGAATGAAATGAATTTAAACGTAATTTATGTTCTTGTTTTGTGAACTGTTTTTATTTCATTGGTTAATAAATGATCTTTATACTCACTCACTGAATAAAATGATTAATGCGAATGAAATGAATTTAAACGTAATGGAAAATAAGTATTTATGATCTTGTTTTGTGAACTTGTTTTTAATTCCATTGATAATAAAATGTTCTTTATACTCACGGGCTGAATAAAATGATTAATGTGAATGAAGTGAATTTAAACATAATGGTAAATAAGTATCTATGTTCTTGTTTTGTGAACTTGTTTTGCTGTTTTTATTTCCATTGATTAATAAATTTCTTTATACTCACTCACTGAATAAAATTATTAATGTGAATGAAAATGAATTTAAACGTAATGGTAAATAAGTATTTATCTTCTTGTTTATGAACTTGTTTACTGTTTTTATTTCATTAATTGATAAATATTCTTTATACTCACTAACTAAATTAATTGAATTTAAACGTAATAGTAAATAAGTATTTATGTTCTTGTTTTGTAAACTAGTTTTGCTGTTTTTATTTCCATTGATTAATAAATATTTTTTACACTCACTAACTAAATTAATGCGAATGAAATGAATTTAAACGTAATAGTAAATAAGTATTTTGTTAATGTTTTGTGAACTTGCTTTCCATTGATTAATAAATGTTATTTATACTCACTAACTAAATTAATGCGAATGAAATGAATTTAAACGTAATGGTAAATAAGTATTTGTGTTCCTGTTTTGTGACTTGTCTTGCTGTTTTTATTTCTAAAAATTAATAAACGCTTTTTGTACTCACGGGCTAAATTGGCACAAATAATAAGCATTTATGAACTTAAATATCAGATACGCAAATTAATAAATATTCTTAATGCTTACTCCCTGATAATAAAGTTCGATGAGGTTATTTTCAATTTCAGTTTAATAAATCGCAAACCACTATAATAAAAAATATCAAAAATTAATATACTTTTTAATCCATTTGGAAAATTCATTATAATTTTTTTCTACGCCAATTCCATAATAGTAACAAATGGCAGTTTTCCAAGTTCCCATTGAATTACCAGTTTCAGCAGACTTCAGATAATATGTAAACGCTTTATGATTATCAACTTCACCTCCAATCCCTAAATAATAACAATAACCAACTTGATACATTCCGTTAGGATCATTCATGTCAGCCGATTTCTTATAATATAAGAATGCCTTGTTTTCATCCTTTTCAGTTTCAATTCCATATTCGTAACAATATCCAAGCCTGTAAATTCCGTCTGGATCACTCATATCTGCCAATTTTTGACAACTAGCGAAATTTAATTGATTGAAATTATCGATTAATTTGGTCAAATTTTCGGTTGCCATTTTGATTTATGAAAAAAAGAAATACATCGATGCTGTAAAATTTATAACTTGCATTGGTTAAACAATATAGCCTAAATTATACCTGTGTAACGTTCAGGAATAGCATGTAGTACGTACGTACGTACGTACAGTGCAGGAAGATTAACACAATGAAGCTAAATTCAGCAGCGGCTTATTTTAAGTTTCAGCATAGAATAATCACTATTAATAGAATTCAATTCTTTTAAAAAAATTTCCTCTTATTATAAAATCATCGTCTGTAACGTGTGTACTGTACATTTTTACCAATTATTTTATTCATATGAGAATGAGGTATGCATTCTTAAATGACGTTAAACAAAAGCATTGCACACGTGTTTCTCATATTGTAATGATTCAGTCTGATATACCGGAATTTTACTTTATTTGATGAATGCGGTTATATTAGTTGCGAATTATAATACATAGAAACGAGATATGCTCCAGAAACAGCAAATAATATTGCGCCGAGAGATTGCTGTAAGCAGTTGAGTTTGTGCAGCTTAGCACTGGTCGGTGGTTTCCTACCTGCTTAACGCAGGCCTGCCGTTAATTTGAACATGTGATATTGATATTCAGCATTATAATTATGAAAATGGCAGCTTCAGCAGTTGCGCCAGGAGATAACTGTAAATAGTTGTTTGTGTAGCTTAACGCTTGCCAACAGTTTCCCGACTTCATAACGTAGGCCAACCGTCAAATAAACATGTGATAATGATGTTCAGCAGTTATATTTGTGAAAATGATGGAAGGGTGGATTGGGCCGCGAACTGTGGGCTGTCGCAATTGAGTGGCATAAGGCCAATTGTCATTGCTGTCTTTATTAAGTTAGTGATTACTGCTTGTGGAAAGTCATTCAGATCATGTTAGGATTTGACTTATTCCGGTTGATGGTTTCACAAGGCACATCAATAGCAATTGATATATCGTGCTGGCTTGGTTCACGGTAACCTATTTAAGCAGTAATATTAATATGTTAAACCAACACGGAACAATAGCATGTGAAATCTTAGATTTTTAACGTCCAATCAAATGCAAGAATTTGCTCACACCATTCTAGATGGCGGTTAACCATACATTCCGTTATTATTATGCAAGCATGACTACGTTTCTATTATATTTGGAAGTAATAGAAAAGGGACAAATCGTTTTACTGAAATTTTTTAATTTTTAATTAAAATATCTCAACAACTATAATCAAATTTACTAGAAATTATTTATTTTAATCTTGAAATTATATAGAATTAAAACAAAAAAAAATTTATTAAATTTGATAAAGATATTTAGGCTTAAAGTCAAGAAAACTTTTACTTAGAAAAAATTTGTCCCTTTTCTATTGACTCCCTCTATATATATTCTTGGCATATTTTTCTATGCAAAAGCTTGAGTTCTAGATCCTTCAACTCTATTGAGATTGGTAATTTAAGAATGTTTCTTTTAAAACGTTACATATGGACAAAATTAGCAGAGTTAATAAAACATGGATTTATATTCAAAAATAATTTAGTAGCAAATCACCTTAATTAGCATTTAGGATTAATAAAAATAAAACTAAATTAGAAATTTTTAATCGTATTGATAAACAAAAAGAAGTATGCAAATATGAATTAGATATTTTTTGCAGTCGAAATCTTATTTCATACAAAGTTTAAACAATTTACCTTAGCTATCTGTCTTTCTTGGAATGTCAAAAGAGTCATTTAAACAAAAATTTAAGAATACGGTCATACAGACCAAAACTTTGCAGAAATTAATAATCTAGAAACAAATCCCAAACGAACTGTATACTATTTTTACTGCTATTTCAAAGCCTATCTTAATGCAGCATCAACAAATGATAATATCTCAGATCTCAAACTTGAAGAAGCTCTAGAAA
>CAJVPY010000043.1:0-41959 GCA_910591965.1 Dentiscutata erythropus | reverse complement strand
AAAAAAAAAAAAAAAAAAAAAAAAAAAAAAAAAAAAAAAAAAAAAAAAAAAAAAAAAAAAAAAAATAATAATAATAATAATAATAACATATAGTAATGATAATATAAGACAGAACAAATAACCACAAAAATACATAGACAATAACAATAATTATAATAATAAAAAAAAATAAAAAAATAAAAAAATAAAAAAAAATATATCAATAACATACCGACAACCATATTAACTTCCGTACATATTATCCTCTTCTTCGCAAGCATGACACAAGCCCACTATCCCATGTTCAAACACATAGCACAGTTTAACCTATCACGAAACATCACAACTGATGAACCTCCCATGCTTCAATCTGTCAACGAAACAATCACCAATGCTCTCCTACCTCTCATACCCTTAACAGATATCGAGTCAACCTTACTTTGGCAACTCGACCCTGCGCATTTTAATATCCAAACGCCTATAAACATCCAAGCTCTTCACCTTCTTACACAAACGTATCCCAACCGGCCGTTTATCAGCTATATCATCAATGGCATTCAACAGGGTTTCAGGTTTAATTTCAAAGGCCAATAAAACCGGTTAATTCAGGACAACCTACAGTCAATAAACCTGGCACCCAAAGCTTTCACAACGTATATTTCGGAAGAACTTACCAACAAACGCATCTGCGGCCCATTTCATATAGACAACTTTCCTTGCAACCTATTCCAGGTCAATCCTTGCGGCCTTGTCGAGAAGAAAGACACCAACCCCAAGAAATACCAGGTTATTTCCCACCCATCTTCTTCCCCAGAAAACAGCATAAATGACAGAATCGACAAACTCGAGTTCTCCATGAAGTACGAAAACGTAAACCACGCTATACGTTGGATCAACCACTTCGGCAACAGGTGCTCATTGTAAAAAATCGATATCAAAGACGCTTACAGAATCCTTCCTGTTCACCCTGTCGATCAAATTCTTCAAAGCTTTCGCCATGGCACCAACCTATACTTCGATAAGGTACTCGTCTTCGGCAACCGCGCTTCCGGCGGCATTTTTTGTCGCTTCGCTGACACCATCGCTTGGATTGCCTCCCAACAAGGCATTCCAGCTATAATCCATTACGTTGACGATTTTCTTATCATCTCCCCTACTGACGGTAATAGAGAGCTTCAACAATTTTTGTGCATTCTCAGCATCCTCAATGTACCTTACAAGCTCGAAAAACTAGAAGGCCCGTGCACAAACGTAACTTTCTTAGACATCGAGCTAAATACACAGATCATAAAAGCATCAATTCTGCTCCCAAAGCGCGAAAAATTAATTAGCTTAGTCCGCTAGTGGTCAAACAAGAAATAGTGCTTTCACAAGAAGCTTCAATCAATCGTAGGCTCCCTAGTATGGGTATGCCAAATTATACTACAAGGAAGACCATTCATTCAACGCCTCATTAAAGCCCAAGAAATAGCCAACAACCCAAAGTTCCATATTCGTATTACCAAACCCATGGCCTGCGATTTTCAATGGTGGTTAACCACCTTACAGAGCTGGTCCAGTATACACCTACTACAAGACCAAAAATAGAACCAGCCTACCATCCTCAACCTCTTCACAGACGCATCCAACATAGGCGGAGGGGCAGTATACCGCAACTACTTCACTGCTTTTGCATAGGCCAATGATATCGACCTCAACAAAACCAACATCCAAACATGCGAACTCCTAACTACACTCATTGCCATATGCACCTTCGCCCCAATATGGGAAAGAAACAAGCTCATAATTTGGACCGACAATCTCTCAAATGCGAAAGCATGTTACGCCAGATACTGCAAAAATCCCAATATCAATGAACTGATTGCTCTAATATACAATTCACAAGTTCAAGGAAACTTCGCCATTAAACTCGAACACATACCCGGCATACACAACTATGATGCAAACTTACTCTCAAGAAATGGACACCAAGAGTTTATTAGAGACAACCCACATGCCCGTTACCTCCAACTCAACATCCTGGACACATACAAAATACTAACCTTGATAATTCTATCTTTAAAACAATAGGGTGTAGCAACACGCACCCCACCCCATCACTGCCACCCAACCCCATCGAAACCAACTTTTTCGGAACTATACCCACCCTCGAGACCCAAGCTGCACAGCTATTCAACATACCAACCCCCTCCAGAAAAGCCTATGAGGCTATAATTAAGTGATACAAAAATCTCGCTATCTCTAACCGATGGACCAATAGCAACAGATTAGTGTGGCCCATATTCACACAATCTCTTATCAAGTATATTACCTTTCTCTACACAAGCGTCACGCCCTCCACTATTACTACATACCTGTCTGCCCTAAATTATCACCACAAAAGAAACCACCACGATTGGACCCAGGTCCGTCATGACCCTCTCATCACACAGCTACTCAAGACTATCGAAGAAACACACTTCCACCAACCAGTGAATCAGAAAACTCACATTATCCGAAATCATTTCACACAAATAAAACAGCAACTTAATATGACCAACAAAACTGACCTCCTATTTTGGGCAATAGCCCTTTCAGCATTCTACGGCTTGGCAAGACTAGGAGAGTTATTACCAAACAACCAATCGGACGCCAACAAAGTTCCTACTCTGAAAGCATTAAAATTCGAGAAAACCAATAACAGCTCCTTCGCAACTATCCAACTACCCTGGACAAAAAGCCACAAATCCACTGTCCACCCCTTCTTAATCATACATCCTACCAATGAAGTACTATGTCCCATATGTGCTATAAAAGCATACGCCAGCATTCACACTCTACCAATTTATACCCCCAATAGTAACATGCTCTTCGTAAAGGAGAACAACTCCTGGGCCACTAAACGCTGGTTTATAACCAAACTCAAACAGCTACTTCCCAACGAGGATGTGGCAGGACACAGCTTCCGGGCACGCGGAACCACCGAGCTTGTCACACGTGGTGTTCAACTAATCTTAATCCAAAAAATCACCAGATGAGATTCTGAATCGTTCTACAGATACATACGCAGCCACCTAGCAATGATTGCCTCAATTCTAACAAAAGCATACACCAATTGACCTGCTTTATCACTCTTGGAATAGGCAGTCCAATGGGTGTTATTTCACATGCCCAGAAACACAAAAAAAAAAAAAAAAAAGAGAGAGACAAGAATAACAATAGCAGCAATACATTGACACATACAAACAAAAAGAAAAAAGAAGAAAAAAAAAAAAAACACAACTCCAAAACTAAAATACATAAAAAAAAGAGGTGAACAGCAAAACAATGACGCCGAACGAGCAAGACAAGTAGCCCCGCATGGCACCAACATCAACCAACCGACTTAGCCAACTGCCTCCCGCAGCAACGAGCTTCGAAAGTCAAAGAACAATCAGATGGACAATGAGTGTTGAGGGTCAAATAAAAAAAAAAAAAAGAGAGAAACCTCGGTGCAAAACGGCCAAATCAAAACATTACCCTTGGACAGCCACCTGATTCTGCCATTTTATAGCCGGCCTGCTTCAGCAGGCGGGAAACCACCGGCTGATAATCACATTGACATTGCTCAACTATTTTCTATCTGGTCTGTTACAGTGACTTTTAGCCCTACTCTTTCGGGAAATCACTGTTTCAGCACCTATAAATGTATATACTGTATTACCTCTATACTCTTATACTGCTTACCTAATAAATAAATCTCCAGCTTCTTAAGTAACTGGCATACAGCCATAAATAACTAGTGCAGGCTAATGTTTTTCATGCTAGTTGACTAGAGTCAACTGATCGAAAAATAAGACTGGGCACAATTACACACTATAGCACCAACCCCAATCAGTACACATGAACCAGCTCCGTTAAGCACATAACGATCAGAGCCATTTCAAGCATTCAAGCATGAAAAACACATGCATGCCCAGCATCACTGATGATTGACAACCACAAAATCGTGCGTACAACAAATCAGACCAATTATACGAAGGCCCAGCATCACTAATGATCGGCAGCCACAAGACTGCGCATAAAGCAAATGTACAACAAGCCACCAACCCCTTTTCATATAAATACATGAAACATCAGCTATGATAACTCTCACCCAAAATACAAGGAGAAATTAATTTTTTGCCCTACCTAGCCCGCTTTCGACAGTGCGAGGACAGCCACCTAATTCCGCCATTTTACAGCCGGCCTGCTTCAGCAGGCGGAAAACCACTGGCTGATAATCATGTTGACATTGCTCAACTATTTTCTACCTGGTCTGTTACAGTGACTCTCAGCCCTACTCTTTTGGGAAATCACTGTTTCAGCACCTATAAATGTATATACTGTATTACCTCCATACTCTTATACTGCTTACCTAATAAATAAATCTCCAGCTTCTTAAGTAGCTGACATACAGCCATAAAATAACTAGTGCAGGCCGATGTTTTTCATACATCACCTGTGTATAAATTGTAATCTAAAAATTAATATAAATTTATTTGTCATTTGTTACAGAGTAATTTTACAGAAATTGTTAACTCAGAATAGCTAATCATTTGGCTGTTCCTGCTAAAAGACTATAAATTCAATTTAAAGACATTAATTTATATTGTTAAAAAAATTTTAGATTGATCATTAAATGCTTATCAAGGTGTCATCCAAATTAGCAGATTAAATGCTAAAGATATTTATTTTGTTAATTGTAACTAGTTGTAATTATAAAGATTGACTGATATAAAGATAGACTACAAGTAAAGTTTTTAGTAATTGTGATATAACCAATTAAAATGAATAGAGGCATACTATAAAATAGGTAGCTAATAAATCAATTTTTATGAGAAATTGTTAATTAGGCAAAAAAGATTATTCTTTATATACATGTAAATTCTATATTAAATTTTTACAATATACAAAAAAAACAAAAAAATAAACAATAGCATGCATATAAACTAACACACGTCAAAAGGTTATGATTTTTCTTTAAAATATAATTAATATACAAAAACTTCTAAGTGTGTGCATTATATTAAGATAATATTTGTGTACCTATTTTCGAACAACAATATTCACAAAATCTTGAATTTCTGTCAAATCCATATCGAGTACAACTTGAACAAAAGATACCTCCACAAGTTTTACAGTGAATTTTTCTCTCTGAGGCAAGAAAAAGAGAAACAATTAGCTTTAATTAAATATAGGAAAAACTAGTACAAGTAACAAAAAATAATCACCTAATACTGCGAATTTTACGGTACATTTCAAGCAATTGTCAGTTTGTCCATCTTGCATCCAATGAGTTTCTGTTTTTATATCTGGTAAGTTCCATGAATAAACTTTTCCAGATGAATCTCCGCTATAAAGAATTTTTTGATTTCTATAATTTGAAAATTTGATCAAGTATGATAGTTTTTTTTTAGAATGCAAAACAAATATCAAATAAGTAATAAATGTTAAAATTACCCAGCTGGAAACAAAGCAACAATATCTGCTGCGGGTGCAGGTGATAATGGTTCGATTCTATTTTCATGTTTTAACTGATGCCGCAATTCTAAATTCCATTTACACGCTGTAAACAGGATTAATTATGACTTAGACAAAATTATATTAAAGTAAATTAAATTAAATTAATCATGAATTTCGCACTTTTATTACCAGTTAAATCTTTATTGGTTTTCAAATTTTTATTCCATATCTAAATTTAACAATCAATTAATAAAACTTGTAAACTATTACTTAAGATATTAATAGATAAACATGCCTTTATTACACCCTTTTTGTGTCCAGTAATAATAATGTCATTATCGAACCATTCATTTTGCTTGCCCTAAACATTAGGTGCAAGTTAGTTGCAAAATTAACCAGTTGTTTAAAAAAAAAAAAAATCAACATTACCTCGTAGAAGACGCAACAAAGAATTGGGTCCGGTATTTGTGCAGTATTTTTAGTAATTAAAAGGTCTCCATTGATGCTCCATAAACGAATAATTGACCCACTGCATGTTGCAATATCACCCTATAATAACAATATTAATATTATCGATAAATAATATTTTAAGTTGCACAAAGATTTTACTTACAGTTGTATCATTAATGGCGACAAACTAAAGGTTTAACAGAGGTTAGGTTTAGAACATGTATATAGAAAGTTCATAATATATATTACATAAATCTCAACATTATATACCTGAACACCAGTTTCATGACCCTGCAACTGTCTCACATATTTCATTCTATTCAAATCCCATATTATGCAAGTCTTATCCTGTAAAAGCAGTTAGAACATTAATATCTCAAAACTATCTTATTTCTTAATTTTTATATTTATACATACATCTGACCCACTTATGATGATACTATAAGATCTAGAATTAGTAACACAATTGATCTTTGCAGAATGTCCTCGTAAGCATTCCATAAAACCACATTCTGGCGATTTAGTTTGCCATTTAAATCTCCAAATACAAATAACCTAATAAGAACATAAAAAAGTTAGTAATAAGTTTTTTTTTGTTTAACACGAAGATAGACTAGTATTTTGATGTAAAAAAAATTTACCGCATCAGTTCCTCCAGTAATAAACGTTCTTCCGTCTGCAAAGCAAGCACAACTTACTGTTTGCAAATGAAGGTTTTCATATAGGCCTACCAACTATCAAAAAGAAGTATAATAACTCAGTTGGCGAATGCAATGTTTCATCAACAAACATTTTGACGAACCTTTTTAGTATCTGTTTGATGAAGTCGCAGACTGTTATCAGAGTAGCCCCACTCAACATAATAATTATAATTTGGCGGAATTAAAATTTTTTGTGTGCTAACAGCAAGCAACCGATCACTCGACATACGTATATCATGAACTTGAAATCGAATATCTTATATATTTAAAATTTTGGTTTGATTAACATCTGTAAAGCAATAGAAAGGTTGATATATAGATAAACTTCATTACCAAGCAAAGGGGATATTGAGTTTACTAGCATTTCCACACTTTCGTTAAATTTGTAATTATTTGAATCATTTGTATCGGAAGACCTTGCTGGGTGAGGTTTCGTGAACAATTGACGAGGCGTCTGTCCAAAATTATGAATAATTCCAGTTGTAGCCGATCTTTCGACTGGGTCACTGATGGCATCCAAATCTTGTCAAAATTGCAATATACAATGTTAGCGTACAATTTTTTCTTTCTGGATGCCTTTATTAATTTAAACAAAATTTGATATTTACCAATGGCTCCTTCATAAGAAAGATGATGAAAAACATTTACTGCATCTATAGCCGGTTGTCCTTGTTGTTTGTATCCGAATACTAAATCTATCCATTCATGAAGGTGAGCGCTAACATAATCACATTCAAGAGCCTAAAATTTAAAGACGATAATTAAATCTTATGCATAATTAATTACAATTATGTCCGATTAATAACTAACCTGACGATGCTTATGTATGAATATTTTAGGATCTCCATATGCCCAAGGTGGAAGAATGACCGAATCAATTACTTCACCTGTTCCTTGTTTGACACCTAGTTATCGAGTATACAAAAAATAATTAGTTTGGATCTATAAATCTTGTATTTAAACTTAAATATATTACCAAAATTAAATTTATTGGCGTTTTCCAGAAACTCTGGCAGATAAAAAAATTCAGGTATCAATTCTCTAACATCGCTCATGTTGTCTTTGGTAGCGGATAGCCATGCTTTAGCAATTGAGTGGAACAATCGATCTGCATGATCAAAATGACCACCCTGCGATAAGTAATTTAAGTAGAACGGTGGCAGTTAGAAAAATGTCAAATGATCATTTAATAAATTGATAGAATACATTTTTAGGCAGTTACTTGGAGTTTTAAATATTGTTGTGTAAAAGGTTCAAGTCGTATTAAATATGAACAAACAATCATTGCAGACGAGTAATGGGTTCCATAATGAAATGCCGGCGTTGCTGCATTCGCTGTAGGATCAAAAGAACGGTACCGTATTTGGAATTCCTCTATAAAAATATTAAAATTTATTAATGATAATTAAAGTTAATAATGCGATCTAATTTTTTTTTTTTTCAGTGAGATTTGGATTCATAATAACATATTCTATTTAACATGTTAAACTGGTTAAATTCTGACTTACTTTTGCGTTCTTCAGTTTGTGCACCCATGGGTTTAGATAAGTCACGGAATGTTTCGGGATTAGTTAAATCCAGCTAACTCAAAAAATTATTGTAAAAATAAATAAGTCATAGGTGAGATATTGTTTAGCGAACCTAAGTTGATAGTGTACCTCCTCACTGGTGTAATCAGCCAAGATCCAAGGGAACACGGGATATTGGGTAAGATCTATATATATTATATGTTTAATGAATGCTTTATTAATTCACTAAGTAACATATATTCACTTACCATTATATGACCGACCAGCTAGAGTATTTAAGTGCATCAAGTATTGGAAATTCGAAATTTCCCTTTTTTCCCATCTTAGGGTTAATTCTGCCAACGATGAGTTTGAATTTGAAAAAAAGCTTAGATTGAACCTCAAACCAGTCGAAGGAATTGATAAGGGAGTAACAGGTGATAAGGTATCAAGGGCAGATGTGCCAATAACAGATTCGGCACCACTAATTGAGAAAGTAGCTCTTGCGACAAGTTTATTATAAGCAATATCTCGTTCTTTCAAAAAGAAAGTTATCAAATAATTGCGCCCATCAGCAAAGAATATTTCAAGAGCGACATCACTAAATAATATTCAGACCAGTTAAGATTTTAAAATGTTATATTAAATGATAAATCATAAAACGTAAGTGCTAGCCTACCGGAACAGAAATTTTCTTTTGTGGACTTCCTTTATGTCATCAAAAGCCCTTAATAAAGTGCAATGAAATAATGTTATGAAAAATTTGTGAACAAGCTATCCAATATATATATATATATATATATATATATATAATAATAATAATAATAAGTACCATCGCCTGCTCTTATGTTTATTTTCCTTGGAAGGCGTATTATTATTTACATAACCAGCATGAGAGGCAAGCATTTGTAAATATTGATCTCGCTCCTTCAACGGATCAAAGTAAATGTTTAGCATTAAATATATTTAAATTATGTAAATTTAGTGACGATACCTTAGTTGGTGCATCCCATATATCAACAATTTCACCTTCCAGCGTTTGAAAGTAGTTGTCGATCAAATATAAATTTTGCTTACATAGTAGTAAAAGACCCTCTATAAGGAAACAAAAACATTAGATATAAACCTATAGATATTAAAAATTCGCAATTTGCATACCACATGCGTCTAATCCAGTTATACGACTTATATTAAATATATCCAAGACAGAATCACCGTGTTCTAAAGATCTTAAAACTTTTCTATTTTTGTCTTCTTCAAACGCATTTTCTTCGTCAACTTCCGCTTGTGATTCTGTATACTGACCTAATTTGTTGAAAAGTCACATTTAAATATATTTAAATAAATGATTATTGACATGAAAATGAATATCGGTATGTACTATTTCCAACAGATTCGACGTCATCATTTGATGTTTCAACGTCGCTCGCACTAGGAGTGAGTGTCATTTGGCGTTCGTGTGGTGATTTTCCTAAATAGAGTCAATATATTAATCAGTGTGTGTGTCGGATAATATGTTAAATTTACTCTCCATACCTCCTAAGTGACGAAAAGGTACATCCAAGTCTATCAAGTTATTAAGTTATATATTAGTTAAAGAATTGAAATATTGATCATATTTATTTGTACGAGTGATAAGCACTTACTTGTCTGTGATTTATTGTTCATTAGGTAAGACTTTGATGATTCACTTGAATTCTTTAAATATAAAAAATAAAAAAATTAAGTCCATTGCTTCAAAGGATATAAAATATATTAAATACTGCGTATTAATTATTACCTCTTTTGCATGATTCTCATGTTTGCTGCTCTTTGGCTTATAAGAAAATAACCGCAAATCCTCGTTTTGCTCTAATTTTTTACGCATCCGACATCTCCCTAATAATAATAAATTTGGAGTACGATGTAATACAATGCAATATACTCCAATACATGCAAACCAGGTATCAAAGCTATAATATACTTTACCTTCTGTGAAATCTAACCTCCATTTTGATTCGTGATCCGACGTTTTCGGACCCCAAAGAGCACGTTCACGGAATAAATCAGCAGATGTTTTTGCCCATTCATCTCTCACGTAATTATCGTGATCAATATTGTCTTGTATTGATTTATAATAACGGCTAGTCTCAACTTCCTGAATATTTCTCGACCATTGAGTGGTTTTAATTCTGTACTGATTAAAGAATTCTTGATCCATTGAGGCTTTTTTAAACAATTTCTTGAGCTTTGTCATTCGTTTTCCGTGCATATTTTTCAAATATTCTTTGCAGTTTTTAACTTCGGATGCAATAAATGAGTACCATATTTTCGATATGTTATCCTGAAATAATGTGTCAAGTGGTGTTCTTCGAGACTCAACCCAGTCTAAAAATGAGTTAATATCCTAAAACACCCGCGTTAGATTTATAAACTATTATGAATTATACAAAAGTAGTAAACAAGATTATACCATTTCCAATAGTTTGTTAAATCCATCTACTAGCTCCTTATATTCTAATATGGAAAAGATATCAATTGAGCAGTTTTGCATTTATTAAAGTTTATAAGGCTTTAAAGCGAAATTTACCTATCCCTTTAACACGCATTCTCAATATTCCTGGCATTTCATTCGGCTTCTGAAGCATTAATAATTTCCAAACCTATAATTTAATGTTTAGCTGAGGATTATGATTAACAACAAATAACAATTGTGAATGTATTATTAATGCTTAACATAAAAAGGATACATTCGTTGAATTAGTTTTAACGTCCTGAAGATCATAAATTAAGAACTTATAAAGATGATAACACAAGCATCTCAAAAAATCCACATCAGTATTGTATGGGCTAAAAATGACTCTTTGATGATATATCAATTTTTCAAGCATTTCAGTTATAATAGTGGTGTCAATCGACGTATTTTCAATTTCTGAAAATTTGAACAAAATTATTCTATCTAAAGATCGATATAATGCTGCTATCCATTGATCATTAGCTCGTTTTCCGTTTGTATCATCCATTCTCTCTAAAATCGCGGTAATGAATTCATACATTTGGTCCCTTCCATTTAAAAACCATCCTGTGTATATTAATTGGCAATTAAGTTAATTTTTTTTAAAAAAATCTATGTGAATATAAATAGGCAAAGCTATAATGAATAAAGAAAACCTTGATATATTGCGTCTACAGCCATTTGGGAAAATCTTGCAACGTTTGCAACTATTCGTTGATCAGCCAGTAAATTCGAATCAAGTTGTAAAGATATCTTAAGACTACCTATAATGTGCACCAATACATAGCTTTCAAATTGAGTCTAAAATTGAAACTAAAGGTTAATAAAATATCTAAACTAATTTTTTTACGTAAAATCAAACATACTTGATGCTCTAGCAATGAAGGCGGGAAGGACTGATAAAAAATATATATATTAAATTAATATATACGACTGATGATAGCGATAATGAAATAAATTACATACTCTCAAAACAATTTCTAACCCAGCCAGTGGTTTTAGCTTTGGATCAATTATTGAATTGACACACATAGATACAACAAATTCAAGAAGGCTTTCTACAGTAGCATTCTTATGTTCTGAATAATCTGGCTTTTTTGTAGCGCGTCTTATAGGTGGTTTAATTCTAAAACCAGGATCAGGTTCGTTGTCTATATCACTATTAACAGGGCTAGTTTGTGTGGGAGACGCTGATGGACCAACAGTCGAAGTATCAGTCAGTATAGTTACGATATTATTTCCAGTAGAAATTGTTATCATCTCCTCTCCGGTTTCATCATCAAAAGATTGTATAGAACGTGGCAAATTAGCTAGGACTGGTAATGCACCCGGAGTATTGTTATTAATACTGTTCATAAATAGATCAGTTGCTATGTCAACCTCAAATGAAAGTCCAAGGTCTTTATTACACAATTCAGTCTCTATTGGCTGTTCATCACAAGCGCAGACAATGGGAAAAAGAATTTCAATGAATCCATCCATAATTTCACCTTTACAACAAAGTTCGCTAAATTCACTTGAATTATTATACATATCCATCAAAAAGTGTATTATAGTTTGTTCCACATGCGAAACTTTAGACAGGGTCTCTTTCAAAGATTCGCTTTCTTTTTCAACTAAACATAAAAATCGAATAAATATACAACTTTAAATATAATTGAGATTTTCTCCGAAAATATAACACATTATTGTATTGTACCTTCAAACATCTCATTGGAGCTCGGAGTCATAGATCTACCTCTCGCCTTAAAATCCTTTTCAACTTCATAACTTAACTGGGCTACTGAGTTTATTCCTTCTTTCATCATGAGCAATATAATTATCATGACATCCGGACAAACCACTCGTGTAGCGTCACCGTCAGCTCTAAACAATCTAACCAGAGAGGAAAGATCAAAAGGAGCATCGATTGGAATATCGCATATATCGATGCCAAAAAGCATAGTGAACAATACATGTTGTAATTGAGTAAGATACCACCACTGTGGAAGTAATTTTTGCATAACAATAAACCCTTCAGATAATGTGCGAAATTTATTAATGTAGACGGCCCCTTGTGAATGGAAAAGTCTAGCCAAAATTCGCGCTGCACATACTACCCAGGATGGATTAGAATCTTCGCTAAAAAAAAGCAGTGGCCATTTATTGGTAATTGTCGTTGCAAATCTGTTCACATAAAAAGGGTTAAGTTTATCGCAAACAATGTCCGTAAGCATATCCATGACCATAACACCAATATGTCTAGCAGTTGTCTCAGCTGGTAGGCTCCTAACGTCAGTTACAATATTTTTTAATGATGTTTTTCCATAGATATTCTCGTGAGAAAATGTAGTAGTGCCGGCTTTGAGAGGAGATTCCTTGCGAATACCACGACGAATAAGAGAAGCTATATTGTATAAAAGTTAAAACTACTAAAAATAGCACTGGTAAATAGTATATAATATAGAATATAAACCCACGTCTATTCAATGTAGATACAAGAAAAGTTACAATGGATCGTATGACCTCGGTAGTAAAATTGTATTTTACTACTATTTTCAGAGTATCTATAAAATCAGTTAATAGTTCTTTCGGATAAACGTTTGTTTTTAGTGCAACCAACATTTTTTTGACGACATCTTTTATATATAATAGATTAGTTAAGGATTTATAGGTATATTGGAATGATAAGAATAAACATAAACAAAGAAAGGATACGCATTTTGCTCAAACGTTTAGCATTATAGTGGTGATGCTTGCTCAAATGAATGAATATTGAAAATTGATGAAGATGTGCTCTTTGAACGCTTTCAGGAGAATGCCGCCATAGATCAAAGTCCAGTATCAAAAATCGGTAAGCGAGAGGATTCATAATGACTGAATCCCTATAATGCGAAAAATATTGTTATGATCATAAATTTTGTTTATAATATATTGCATTGAGGACTTACATGTGATTGACTGGATTCAACCCTACAAAGACGAGCAATAGATTTAAAAGATCTGGAGTTAAGAGACCGTGCTTTTGCTTTAGCAAATATGCTAAAATTTCATATCCATGAATTCTTTCCATGTCTTCTGAATTTCGCCAGTTAAATCGAATTAGCTCAATAAGTGTACAAACAGTTTTATATAAATCTTCTGTTGTCTACGGGACGATGAAATCAAAATGTAAACATATGTTTAACCAAAAAGTAATTTGTAGAATTAATTAATTAAAACGTACTTCTGCCCTTTCAACTAGCCTTAAAACCACAGCAGAGCCTCCTATCTTCCAAATAGAATCATCCATCCCATAAGGAACAGCTGTCACTGGATCACCATGCATGTAAGCTAATCCATGTGGCACTCGTAAAGCATGTTCAACTTTCGGAACAGCAGCGTTCAGTATTACTTTTGTATTAATGTTACCAAGTAATGCTTGTGACGTACCCTCAGAAAGACCAGCACCCAATATGCTTGCATTTTGGCCGCAGACAAGAACATTACTTGCATTGAATGCAAAAATAATTTTATCTTCAGGCAAAGTTTGACTATTATTACCACGAATTGCATTAACTATAGGCAAATTATCCAGTTCAATATTAGAATCTCCACGTTGACGACTTAAGGCCTCAAGTCTCATATTAAGCAGCGTTGATGTTTGATACGTCTGAAATTGGCCTAAGGAATCTTGAAAATTAGAAGAATACCGAGGCCCTAAGTGACAATAAACGCTAATGATGTCTCCATCCAGGTCGTCTTCAAAAAAATAGCAGGGGCCTAAATCCCATGCGAGTTTAGTCTTGCCTTTGCCAAATTTCTTGGCAATGTCTTTTGGCGTTCCAATAAATGTTCTGATTGGTCGATTAGTCACTGATTGATTCAAATAAGGACACTTTTGATCATCTACAAGTCTTCCATCCACATAAAGAGATATCAATGATGGCTGCCCTAAACGCGATCGACGATGTACGAGTGCTATATGATACCAATATCCAGTTCTAAATTCAAAATTATCAAATCGAGTCGCTTGTTTTGGAGAAGTCTGAACAACAAGTTTATGTGTTCGAGCTTCGAAATAGATTTGTAAGTAACATTTTTTTTCGTCATCACTTAGCCCTAGAAGAGTCAAATTCGTTTCTGAATCAAAATTTTCAATATCAAGCCAACTCATAAACGTATATCCTCCGTTTGTGGGTGGAAACGTTCGGTCACTTAAACTGCACATCTCTAAACAAGAATAGCCAAATTGGCACATATCAAATTGTATAAATCGAGGCCATCTACTTCTTTGAACTCCGTATAAAACCATGTCCATAACGGTCATAAATGACTCATCGGTGTCCGTAGTAATCTCTTTAGGACGTTGGTTACCATTTTCAAACTGTTCAAATAAAAAACGGATTTCCTTAGTAGTAACACCCATTTCAATCAATCTTTGAGCTAATTTAGTCAAAAGTCTCTTTTCTTGTGCACGATTACTAGCATTAATCGTTCCATTCTCATTATTTTGAACTAACGTTGGAAATAATCGATGTAAAACAATTTCAAGCACACCAGACTTATTTAGCATAACTTGATTTCTTCGATTTGCATAGGCAAGAGCCACCAAAGATTCATAAATCTTCAAAAACAATTTTGAATCTCGATTAACACAGAGTTGTAATTTCAGAATAGTGGGAATCACTTCTGGATTGTGAATTTCGTCAGCAAAATTACCAAACACCTCTTCTATTTTGAATCGTTTGCCGTTTACAATATCATTACCACTAATAAATGCATCAGCCACTGATTCGTTTTCAATTGCGAACCCGAAAAGTATTCCGAAAAGATTTTCAGGGGCTCCAGTTAATTTGAACATCTCAGTAAGGCAAATGGCATCCTCTACAGACCTAAAACCAATAGAATTGCTAAAAAATCGCCGATTAGAATCGTGATTAGACATTGCTTCTGCAAATACAATGAATATAGCTTTTAATGTGTCGATTGCCTGAATTTTCATTGGCAATATCTCTGCGCTGCAATTCGAATGATCTTTAGGCGAATCCGCATTTATTTCATCGAATTTAGCATCATTCTCTGCTGAATTCTGTATTAACTGCTTATATACATCCTCTAAGCCTACTAATAAGCTTACAAGACAAACGAATCCTCCAGATTCGCGAAAAACATCCTTCATTTCAGGGCAAGAAACTAATATACGATTCATTGATAAGAGGATATGCCTTTTCATTTTAAGATCAAATCTAGGAAGAGATTGAACGATTTCAATCAGTCTTCCGAATTGAAATGAATGTTCTATGGCTGAAGAAACTGAATTTCTTGAACCAGTTGTCAAAGGCGTATGTGGCTCTGCATTAGACACAAGGTATCCCTCCACAACCAGTGTTTCAAATATAGTCAGCGCTCCATCTCGAGTTTCATCATAATGTAATAAATCAAACAAATTGCCTTTGTACCTATTCAATAATAAGGGGTTAAAAACTTTTTAGTTAATAAATGATTAAGCTTTAAAAGGCACCTACGCATTTCCAAATAATGAAATATTTGTCTTGTTTCCTTTTAGCATTTCTATCAAGCACTCAGAAATTAGTTGAAAATTCCCAATAATTTCAGGACTAAGTCGGCTTTTTGTTTTAGACGTCTTATTGTTATGAGTATCATTAGATTGAGATACTGATATTCTTCTAATAAAATATGTGTTACCAAATCTATCGTGTAATGTGGTAGCTAATTCATGAAGCAAGTTACATAGCATATCAAGTAATCCAATTTCACGAAAAACTTCTTTAAATTTTGGAGACGTCTGTAAAAGGGATATGACTGTTTCGCACACTATAGCTGTTGTATGCCTTGAGGATTGACCTTTGAATTAAAATAATTTATTATTTAAATTTAATTTCAAATACACAGTTAGCTATTGTAATTTAGAATGTGCTTACCTTGAAAATGCAATGACAACACAACTAGCTCTCTAAATGGCACATAATTTAAATCCACCATAACAAAGACTAGTAAATCTAATATTGATCGCTGTGATAAAGTACTGTTAATAGAAATAAGAGGCGTAATTTTCTTGATACTGTAGACAATTTACAAACCTGAACTTTGGTACTAAATTTATCTATTTCCTGAATTAAAGTTGGTAGAGTATTTAGATGCTCCGTTAAAAAATAGTTCAATTCATTTGATTTATAAATTTCTGCTATAGCTGCAATAATTTTTTGCTGAAAAATCTCCGGGATCGCTTCCTTTATGATATTTATGTTGACAAAGTCTGACAAAAAAGGGGCAATATGTTTTACATCGGGATATAGTAAGGCGGATGCCAAGACTTGAAATGCTTTTTCATTCCGAAAAAGTGTTTCTAAATGTACATATTTAAAACATCAATTAATAAATGATTAAATGAACTAACTTTTGTAATATGGATAGGCAAATAACATTTTTTCTTTTTCTTTTTTTTAAATAAAAAAAATTGCTAACTAAGAGTTTATAGTTCAAGCTATTTGTCTATCCTTTGTCAGGTAGCATACCATCATCTTTTATTTCATTAGGTAAATGGAAATCTTGTTTGAAAATGACATATAAATGTTATTAAAATCTAAAAACTGAATTGTAAAAAAATGCTAAATAAATTAAATATACCATTGTGTTGATATGGCGTTCTATTTGATATAACAGGCTTGACTTTATCAACTCCAGCAAATGCTAAGTCTTCGACCATTTCTATAATTGCATCCTATGGCATTGTAAGAAAGTATTAAATCTTAAGGTTATTAATTGAAATGTCGGTTTGAAATTAGATTACCTTTGATTCTGAATATTTTCCATCAAATGGAGGCAATATAAGTAAACTAAAAAGCGTTTCATATCCATTCATATTCAAAAAGTTTTCTAAAAAGATTGGTGACACATGTAGAGTTCCCTTTTGAGGCAAATCAGGACAATAAGTGTATTTATAAAATGGTTTACAAAAAAAAAAAAAAAAAGACTAATTTAAATCCTTGCCTGTATTATTTCTAGAAGTAATGAACCTGCATATATTAACTGCTTGCCACCAATAATCATATTATTCTTTAAATCTAAACTGTCTGTTAATATTTTCATCAGAGTTCCTAAAACGTTTTTATCTATAAAATATGCTATAATATCTTGGGTAGCAAATGCAAAAAGTTCAATAAGAACTTCTATTGCTCTACATACAATAATAACGTGTCATTAATACAATTTAATATAATACAGTTATAGAAGACAGAAATAGTTTAATAGTATAATAACTAATACCTGTCTTCCCAAATATATGGGTTTTCTTTGTGATCCAGTACAGAGATTCTGTCATTTATTACCATTGTAACTAACAAATATAATGAATCATGTTCTAACATTTGTTTCAATGCAATAGGATTTATCACAAAATGAATAAGAATATCCGTTACTATATCCGAGACAACGCCAGAAGGTGCGAATGCCAATGAATTAGATGATGGCGAATCAACTTGTCCATTGGACTCATTCTTTATGGTATATTGAGGAATTTCGACGAACGATTGAAAAGCCTTGATCAAGATTACAGGAAGCTCGCGTGCTGTCATAATCTCAAATACAAATTCCTAGGATGCCACAAGAATAGTGATCATTCAATATTTTGCTTTTATGTATTTCTTATACTCTTTTTTTTGTCATGACCTTTGTATCGTCACTATAGAATTCAATGACATGAACAAGCGTCGCGATACGAGGGTCGATTTGATAATGATTATGGCTAACAAAAAATTTATACATACGGGTCCATTACAGAGCAGATCAATCGCTTTCAGGATAAAAAAAAGCTGATTTTCATCAGCCAACATCTGCAAAATATCTTTTAATGTGAGAAGTAAATAACTTGAATTAGAATCATCAATTATAATCATGGAAACTAGAAATCAACAAATTATTATATATGCTCACTTTACCCTGACTGGTTTGTGCATGAATACAATTAATTAAATGCTTTGAAACAGCATCAGTGAAAATTTCCAAATCGCCCAAGCTAATTAAGCATAACTTTTAGTAAAACAATCAATATCAATTATTACAGATGGAGAAATTAAAATGTTCACCTCTCTCCCACCATTTCAGGAGCGTCAACATAGTTTTCAAAAAATTTACGCGATAATGAAATTAGGAGAACACTACGTTCCTAATCAATATTATAAGATTAGCCATGAAACTCATAAAAAAATTGGAAAAAAAACTTGCAACTTAATTCATGTTTGAATAACACCCGATTAAAACATATATTCAAACATTCAAAATAATGAAACTCCGTTATACATGTATAAAATACCTTTTCGTCCAATGCATTCTGCCATTGTTGAAAGAGTGAACATAATTCTTGTTGCTGCTCAGCAGAAATTCTAACGTTGCATTAATAAGTTAAAAAAAAGCTAATGAATTGATGATACTAAAAATTCTGGAATTACAATTAACATTGTGGACTCATTTACAATTTTATAAAATATGCGTATATGTCTCTGTCATTATGATAATTGAAATCGTTTAAATAAAACTTTCAATCTGCTAAGTAAGATGTCTAAAATAGACATATGTGGCATTTATTTATAATTCAACCCAAGAATTGATAAATTACTACCATAAGAACTCACGTTTTGCGTAAAAATTGTTTCTCGGATAGTTTTTCTTGTGCAAAGATTTCACTGCCTGGTGAAACACCGTATAACAGACTACTCTTTCGTCTAGCCTCTGTTACGCGTGGATCTTTTTGCGAACCAACGCTGGATTTCCTAGAAAGTCGCTCATTAATTTTTAAGGGCGTCGTCGATGCTATAGGGTGTGTTGCACCAAATATTGGATTTGCATTCTTAAGTTGGCCAACAAATTTTGACCACATAGTGTAATTTAATTCTAAGTCGTCGCACCGTTACTTGAGAATTAGCCTAGTTACTAAGGCAATTCATAAAACGGTTTGCGAAAAGTATAAGATTAGTACTATAGATTAAAATCGTAACAATTGTTCGCCGAAGACTTTTTTTTTTTTTACTATGAATCGGTCGCCTTATATTTGGAAGAAAAACGTTAGCCACATTATTTTCAGGTGCGCACAAACTTGGATATGCGCACCAAGAACTCTTTTCCTGATGTTCTTTCCTTAATAGAATTAGGCATCGATTAAAAAGGATACTATAACCACTTATGCAACGCCAACCTCCACAATAAATTTTTTGTCACGAATTTTTTTTATAATATACTGGTTGCTTATACTCAATGGACGAAATTATTAATCGGCTAAAGAATAAGTACATATTCATTTATTAAATGGTTATTTACACTATTTTAATCATATTCACATAGTTAACACATTTGTATGTAACAGAGATAGGGCCATTCAACAAAAGGCCGCACAAGATCTTCGTATACTGGTAACCGATCTTTTTTAAATTGAATTTGTAAAACAAATTGAGGACTTAGCGACTTTACTTACGTGATATCAGGTCGAAGGACAACCTAATTTATTAAATGAAGCGAATAAAAGAATATTTGAAATGATGCAAGGGGACACCCCCGATTCTCATAAAATCGGTGGTATACTTGCGATTGGCAAGTAAATGATTATCTTTTTACTTTATCAAATCGTAGGTTTAATACACGTCTTCCTTTTATGCATACATAACCAATCTTTATATATTTAGATTCACTGATAAACAATAACATCGAGACAACGACATTGTCTCGCTTCACGAATTATTTGAAAATGGTTCTTCCGAGTGGAGACCAACAAATCATGATTTTGGCATCAAAGGCGCTAGGTACATAGATCATTATCAGTTAACTTTCTTGCCTAATATTCATTCACTCAACTAAAATTCAACTACCAGGTAAATTGGCCGCTCCTAACGGTGCAGTAACGGCTATTTTCGTAATGCGTGAAGTTAATACTGCACTGGAATATTTGCAAGGTAGGTTTAATAATCATTAATATTAAGCGATTGTTTACGGATTCTACTTCTTAATAATCGTAAATTCTTAATGGCAAAGGGGATCGTCAGGAATTAAGAAGATATGCAGCAGCACTCGTACTTCGTGAACTTGCACAAAATGCGCCGACACTAATATATGGGCATGTACCAGCGATTCTAGACTCAATATGGGTGGGATTACGCGACCAGAAGCAAATCATACGAGAAGCTTCTGCAGAGACCTTGAGCGTTTGTCTCAAAATTGTGAATGAACGTGAAACTGTGTTAAAGATTCAATGGTATAACAAGATATATGATGAAGCCGTAAAAGGCATAAAAAGTAATAATGCAGATCAGATACATGGGGCGCTATTAGTTTACCGTGAATTGCTAAATCATGCACAAGCAGTAAGTATGATTCTTGTTAACATTATTAATAACAATTACAGAGAAAGTTTTTTATTTTTAAAAAAATTATAATTTAGTTTATGCACGAAAGATATAAAAATGTTTGTGAAACAGTGCATCGTTACAAAGACCATCGTGATAGCCTTATTCGACGAACTGTAATTTCACTAATACCAGTTCTTGCAGAATTTAATGATAAAGAGTTTGTTGCTACATATGTTCAAAAATTTATGTCGCACCTTTTGAATCAACTCAAGAAAGATCGCGACAGGTCCATTGGTATGTACAGCATCGTGGATTACATTTATCCGGGAAATTAAGAGTATTTAAGTAATTTTTTTACTTATATATATATATTTATAGCTTTTATAGCAATTGGGCAGGTGGCATGTGCAGTAGGAAGTAATATGAGCCCTTATTTAGATTCTATTTTAAGCAATATCAAAGAAGGTTTATCTGCAAGAGCGTAAGTATTCAGCACGTTTTAACTCAATTATTCAATAAATACTTTATTTTAGAAGTTTTAAAAGTTGAAAATTTTAAAGGCGAAGCCGCAGCGGAAGCGAAGCCCCCTTATTCCAATGTATTGGCATGTTAGCCCGAGCAGTTGGTCAAGCACTTACAAAGCACATGCATGAACTTTTAGACTTAATGTTCCAATGCGGATTAAGCGAGCAACTTCGACAAGCTCTTACGGAGCTTGCAGTTTTTATTCCACCGTTACTGCCAAACATTCAAGGTAATCCTATTAAGTTATTTATTTATTATTAAATAGACTTCAGTTAAATTAATAATTTTTTAATTAAAAAAAAAGAACGTCTTTTAAACACGCTATCAAATATGCTGAGTGGACAACCGTTTCGACCTCCTGGCTCACCAGCACTAGAAGGAAATGATTTGAAACGACATCTTGGAAATCAGATGTCGGAATTAAAAGATGTAGAGACGATAACACTCGCATTGAAAACACTTGGAAGTTTTAATTTTGAAGGTTTGCTTGCCACACAATGTATGCAGTTTCGTTTTTTTTTATTTAATTACTAAATATTATACTGGCATTAATTAATTTAGGGCACATATTAAATGAATTTGTCAGAGACTGTGTAGTTCGTTATTTAGAGCAGGAAAATCATGAAGTTCGTGGAGCGGCGGCTCTGACTTGTTGTCAGTTATTTGCTCGAGATCCAATTTTGGATCAGACTAGTAATCACTCAATTCAGGTTGTAAATGAAGTGTTAGAGAAGCTATTGACTGTCGGTGTCGCTGACCCTGGTAAAGGTTTACCGAATATTTTATGATTATTCTTATTGTTTTCGTTAATTCTGGCATTTGTTTTTGGCTTAATCAGATCCATCGATTAGAGAGACTGTTCTTTCAAACCTTACCGAAAGGTTTGATCGGCACCTGGCTCAGGCGGAGAATATACGCTCTTTGTTTATTGCGCTCAATGACGAAGTATTTGCAATTCGCGAAATTACAATTATAATTATAGGTCGACTAGCTTCTCATAATCCCGCATATGTAATGCCATCTTTGCGGAAAACATTGATTCAACTTTTAACAGAGTTACAATATTCTGGTGTAAGGCAAGTTAAATTATCTTATCAATAATCATCACAATTATTCTATTTTTAATAATTTGCATTTTTTGCCTGCAGTCGCAACAAAGAAGAAAGTGCTAAGCTACTAGGTTTATTGGTCTCTGCTTCTCAAAGACTGATTAAACCATACGTAGAGTCAATACTTAATGCACTATTACCTAAATCTCGAGATCCAAGTCCTGCAGTTGCCTCTAGTGTTTTAGCTGCACTCGGTGAATTAGCACGTGTAGGAGGGGAAGATCTAATTCCCTACTTAGACAACTTAATGCCACTAATAATCGATGCCTTACAAGACCAAAGCTCTACAGTCAAGCGAGATGCTGCGCTAAAAACATTGGGTCAACTTACAAGTAATACCGGCTTCGTCATTGAACCATATCAAAAATATCCTAAATTGCTTACCATTCTTACCAATATATTAAAAACGGAGCAGTCTCCCTCGATACGACGGGAAACAGTTAAATTGGTGGGAATTTTGGGTGCTCTAGATCCTTATCGACACAAGGTAACGATATTATGAGCTTGTTGAATGAGAGCCACAACTGCTTAACAAGGTGTAACTATACAATTAATTTTATAGATAACGATCGGATCTTCAGATGATTCTCTAACAGATCCAAAATCCTCAAATACTGACGTTTCCCTTTTGATGACGGGAATGGGTCCAACGTCTGAAGAATATTATCCTACAGTTGTAATAAATGCACTTATGAAAATATTACGAGATCCTTCATTGAGTGCCCACCACACAGCTGTTATTCAAGCTGTTATGTATATATTCAAAACTTTGAGTTTGAAATGCGTTCCGTTTTTGCCACAAGTACGTTTATCCTTTATTATTATTATTATTATTATTATTATTATCCGATAAAATACGTAAACGCAGTATTAACTTCATTATTTCATTAGATCACACCAGCTTTCATAGGAGTAATGAAGACATGTCCTTCTGGAATGCTAGAATTTTATTTTCAACAGCTTAGCATTTTAGTATCTATTGTTCAACAACACGTCAGAAATTACCTTTCGGACATTTTTGTTTTAGTCGAAACTTTTTGGAATCCAAGCTCTACTATTCAAATTACAATAATTCATCTTGTAGAAGAGATTGCAAAGGCCCTGGATGGCGAGTTTAAAAATTATCTTCCTAGACTTTTGCCTATAATGCTGCAAATTTTTGATGAAGACGAAAGTGATAAGCGACAACCTACTCAAAGAGTTTTACACGCACTTGTAGTATTTGGCACGAACATTGAAGAATATATGCACCTTGTTATTCCTGTAATTGTCAAACTTTTCGAGAGAACAGATCTGCCTCCTCAACTACGTAAATCAGCCATTGGCACAATTGGTCAATTATCAAAAAAAGTAAACTTTTCGGATCACGCATCCAGAATTATTCACCCATTAGCTCGCGTCTTGGCTTCAAATAACAATGAATTAAAAATGGCTGCAATGGATACACTTTGTGCTTTGGTATTTCAATTAGGATCAGATTATGCAATATTTATTCCTTTAATAAACAAAGTATGTATCTCAAATTATCTTAACAACACACAATAAAGTTCTTTTACATATGTATTAATTTAATATACCTCATTTTTTAATAGATTTTACAGAGACACAGGATTACACATCCAAACTATGATATGTTAGTTTCTAAGCTTTTAAAAGGCGAACCTTTACCTCAAGAATTCGGAACAGAAGAAAGGTATATAATGTCAAATACCATTAATATCTTACGGTTATTGATTTAGCATGAACAGTTAAATATGTAAAGCTTTAAATAGGTTTAACGAAGCGCGTATTGAAGAGACGCCCACTGCTGAAGCAAATACTAAAAAGTTACCCGTAAATCAACAACACCTAAAAAATGCATGGGAATGTTCTCAAAGGTCGACAAGAGATGACTGGCACGAATGGATTCGCCGTTTAAGTGTCGAATTACTTAAAGAGTCGCCTTCACATGCACTTCGGGCATGTGCAAGCTTGGCTGGTGTCTACGTTCCCTTAGCAAGAGAATTATTTAATGCAGGATTCATATCATGCTGGTCAGAGTTGTACTATCAATATAAGGTAAACATTATCATTAAGTTTTAACACTTTTATAAAGCATCGTTTTATCTAATATTTTTGTTTCTTTATTAGGATGAACTTGTTAGCTCTTTAATGTCTGCATTAAGAGCACCAAATATTCCCCCTGAAATTGTTTCTACTATTTTAAATCTTGCCGAATTCATGGAGCACTACGATAAACCACTTCCAATTGATATTAGAACACTTGGTAACCATGCTGAAACTTGTCATGCATATGCTAAAGCGCTTCATTATAAGGAGCTAGAATTTATGACAGAGTCTTCAACCGAAACTATCGAAAAACTGATTCAAATTAACAACCAACTTCAACTTCCCGACGCTGCTATTGGTATTCTTAAACATGCACAACAAACTCCCGGTTTGCAAGACCTCCAATTGAAAGAGAATTGGTATGAAAAACTTACTCGTTGGGAGGATGCATTAGCTGCTTATAATAAACGGCGGCAAAGTGATCCAAACGATTTTGAGGCAACTTTAGGTGTTATGCGCTGTCTACATTCTTTAGGTGATTTTGATGGACTTTCAGAACTTGTTCAAGAGAAATGGCCTGATGCATCAAATGAAATGCGCAAAGCAATGTCCACTTACGCGGCTGCAGGTGCTTGGTCTCTAGGCCAATGGAATTTATTGGAAGATTACATTCCGACAATCAAGTCAGAATCACCAGATCGATCATTTTATCAAGCAATACTTGCTTTACATAAGAACAAATATGATGAGGCAATTCAGTATATCGGTAAAACACGAGATCTTTTGGATACTGAACTGACTGCTCTTGTTGGAGAGAGTTACAATCGTGCATACAGGTAATACTAATAATATATACAACATTTAAATTATCCGATTTTCTTACGTCTATATCCTGTTTCAAGCGTTGTCGTCCGTGTACAAATGGTGGCTGAATTAGAAGAAATTATCGCATACAAGCAATTTTCTGACCAACCTGATAGGCAAGCAACCATAAGGAAAACATGGATGAAAAGGTAATTGCATTAGTTTTGCGGTACGTTTTTTGTGACTCATTGAGGCTAATTTATAATATAGGCTAAAAGGATGTCAGCGCAGTGTTGAAGTTTGGCAACAAATACTTAAAGTGCGAGCACTAGTTATAGCTCCTAAGGAAAATATAGAAATGTGGATAAAATTTGCAAACTTATGTCGTAAGAGTGATCGTCTTGAATTTGCAGAGAAGACATTGAAGCAACTTTTAGTTGGAGACCAAAAATTAGAAAAAGTGCACCCATCGGTAAATCTTTTATACCACTGTGTTTTGACATCACAATTTGCAGAATATTATAATAATAGTATTGTTTTTCGTATTCTCAATAGATTTTAGTTAAAGCAGCACCACAAGTTGTCTATTCTTATTTAAAATGGATGTGGGCTAATGGAGTTCGTGAAGAAGCTTTAGGTTTATTAAAGGACTTTACAGCTAGAATGTCTAATGACCTTCGTGTTGGAAACAAGGAGCTTCTTGCCCGTTGTTATCTTAAAAAGGGTGAATGGCAGAAGGTCCTACAAGATGATTGGGAACCGGTTAGCTATTTATTATAGAAATATCTGTCGTATTTTGGCAGCATGTTTTTGAATTATGTTATTTAATCTCTAGGAAACTATACCTGACATATTGCAATCATACTCCCTTGCAACACAACACGATAAAGATTGGTATAAGGCATGGCATGCTTGGGCCCTCGCTAACTTCGAAGTGATATCACATTATGAAAAGCTTATCGGCACTGATAATGAATCTCAAGAAGAGCAAAACGTTTATGACATGCTTGATGAAGAAAATGCAGATCTTTACCAAGAGATGTTGCGTTACGTGGTTCCTTCCGTGCAAGGTAATTGCCTTTATAATAAATGTTTATTACATCGCTCTCAAATAATAAATTTATTATTTTCTTTACTATTGTTTAAATCATTATAGGCTTCTTTAGGTCCATTGCTCTTTCTAGAGGCAATTGTCTGCAAGATACCTTGCGATTGCTTACTTTGTGGTTTAAGTACGGTTATAATGAGGATGTTAGCAAGGCCATTAAACAAGGATTTGGAAGCGTTAATATTGATACTTGGCTTGAAGTAATTCCTCAGGTTAGTTTGTACCTTTTAGTTCTTATATGTATGAATTCACTAAAATTCTTTAATATACTATAGTTGATTGCTCGTATCCATGCACTAAATGTTAACGTGCGTGAACTAATACGTAATTTGCTCGTTGATGTTGGTAAAGAACATCCACAAGCGTTAATATACCCGTTAACAGTCGCTTCGAAGTCTCAGAGTCCTTATAGACAAATTGCAGCTTCAGCTGTGATGGATAAACTGCGGTCTCATAGTGCAGTTCTTGTTGAACAAGTAAGTATTGATTCAAATGTTGATACTTGATTATTATGACCATTTTTGACTCGATTTATATTACCAGGCTCTGTTAGTAAGTCAAGAACTTATCCGTGTCGCCATTTTATGGCATGAAATATGGATGGAAAATCTGGAAGAAGCATCAAGATTATACTTTATTGATCGCAATTTCGAAGCTATGTTCCAAATTTTGGATGAATTACAAGAGCGCCTTGATCGTGGTCCTGAAACGTTACGAGAGATGGCATTTGTTCAAGCATACGGTCGAGAACTTCAGGAAGCTGGAGGATGGTGCAAAAAATATAAGCAAACTGGTGATATGACATTCCTAGCACAAGCGTGGCAGATTTATCATGATGTAAGAAATATCTTTGTACCGTCTATCGTTACCTTAGTTTTTATTGATTCAATATCGAATTTTAAATCAGTTGTTCAAAAAAATAACGGCGCAAGTTTCAACAATTACCTCGCTTGATTTCCAATACGTCTCTCCAAAATTACTTGCTGCACGTGACCTGGAATTGGCAGTACCAGGTAAATAAATAAATCTTTTGCTGCATTCATTTTAAGCACCAATAACCACATTAGAAATTTTCAGGAACCTACAAGAGTGGAGAAGCTGTGACAAAAATTGCAAGTTTTGTGCCAACAGTTAACATTATTTCTTCAAAACAACGGCCACGAAAATTAAATCTGATTGGAAGTGATGGTAAAGAATATCAATTTTTATTAAAAGGTAATTATCCTTATAATATCTTAGTCGTAGAATAAACAAAGATTCTATTAAGATGCTAAACTGTCTAAATTCCGATAGGCCACGAAGATTTGCGTCAAGATGAACGTGTAATGCAACTATTCGGTTTGGTTAACACACTTCTTTCTATCGATTCTGAGACATTTAAGCGTCATTTGAACATTACAAGATATACAGTCACACCACTGACACCGAATATTGGACTTCTTGGATGGGTTCCTAATTGTGATACACTTCATGCTCTCATTCGCGATTATCGCGAAAGTAAAAAAATTCTACTGAATCTTGAGCATCGGTTGATGTTACAGGTTTGTCTCATTAAAAATTTCTATCACGATTAATTTCACATAAAATTGACATTATTCAAATCGTCATCTAGATGGCTCCTGACTATGATCAATTAACAATAATCGAAAAAGTCGAAGTTTTCGAGTTTGCATTAGCCAACACAACGGGACAAGATCTGTACAGGGTGCTTTGGCTTAAGAGCAAAAATTCTGAAGCATGGCTAGAACGAAGAACAAACTATACACGATCTTTAGCTCTAATGTCCATGGTAGGATACATTCTTGGACTTGGTGATAGACATCCGTCAAATATTATGTTAGATCGTTACACAGGGAAAATAGTTCACATCGATTTTGGCGACTGTTTTGAGGTAAAATTTTTGATTTAAAAAAAAAAAATAAAGTTATAACTTTCTAATCTATTATTGGTTGCGTTTTAACCAGGTTGCAATGACGCGTGAGAAATATCCAGAAAAAATTCCATTCCGATTAACGCGTATGTTAACAAACGCAATGGAAGTAAGCGGCATTGAAGGCAATTTCCGCACTACCTGTGAGGCAGTAATGAACGTTTTGCGAAAAAATAAGGAAAGTCTTATGGCAGTCCTGGAAGCTTTCGTTCACGATCCCCTAATAAATTGGCGAATCATGGCACATCCAAGTCCACGGCAAGGTACATTTATTTTTTATTTTTTATCGCTTCTAGGTTTATATTTGAGTACACAAATTCTAAATTAATTCTCTAATAGATGGTGAAAATCTAAATGTAGCCGGTGCGAGTAACCGTCGTGCGCGTGACATTATAAACCGTATCTCAAATAAATTAACAGGTTTGTGTACAGTACAGTATTTTGATTACGTCACTTACGTAGAATTAATGTTTTTATATTAAATTTACAATAGGTAAGGATTTTAATCCTAACCAAGAGTTGGATGTCCCATCACAGGTCGAAAGATTAATACAGCAAGCGAGGTCCGTGGAGAATTTATGCCAATGCTACATTGGATGGTAAGCTACTTGTCATTTTTGATCATAAATATATATTTATAAAACAAGCTGCAATAACTATTTCTTCTTCTTAGGTGTGCATTCTGGTGATACTGTATCGGTCAAAACAATATCCGTATAGATATCCTATTTATATTTTTATAAATAGTGTCTATTAAGTAATCCGGTTTATATCCAGTTTATTTTTTTGGTTCACTGTGTAATTTTTTATTTAAATATATATACGTAATCGAACATTATGCCAAAATAGCTTTACTAACCCACAAATAAAATTGTTGCAAATAAATCTATTAATAATTATAATAAAATTTCCATACTGTTGTTAGACTTAACGCCAAAAATAAAATGTACTTACCTATTAGATATATATATTTGTATGCTATTATTAACTATTCTAATATATCTTGAGATTATCTTGAGTAATCTTTTGATAATGATCCCCGAAATTTGTTAATTTCGGTTAGGAACAAACTATTCGTATAGATGGGTTAAAGCTTAGTTTCCATAATTCAACTTACTAAGTTGGACAGGTTTTACTAATAAAATGACTTTGATACAAGTATATTGTAATATTAAGTAATGAAGAACAATTAATAAGTCATATACAGTATCAATAATATATTTATTATTTAGAAGATAAAAAAATAAAAAATACAGTAGCTCTTTACAATTGCAAAATATACTGTCAATATCAAAAGTAGAATCACCAGGGGAAAAATTCATGTGTGTGCCTTTCTCAAATACGACCTTGTGATTTTTTTAAGTAAAAAATACCCTAAAATAAAGCCTGATCTCTAACTTTAATCTAAACCCTAACTTTAAGTTCTAATTTTAAGATAAAAATTTTTATAATCATCTAAAGTTATAAATAAATCATTTGCAATTAGAGTTCGGAACGGTTTTATTTTTCATTTTTTTTTAACTTGATTTTTAAAATAACGCATATTGTATCTGATATGTACATTGTATATAAGTTATGACTTAATTTACGCTTTCGCCTTGCTAAAATTTTAAATATATTTATATATATATATATTGGCCAATCATAATTATTTATTTAACTAATTTTGATTATAAAAAATTTTTTTATATTTCTTAGTAATTTTGGTATTTGAATATTTTTAAAAAAACAACCGATAAATTTGATAGAACTAATAAAAAGATTCTTTTTTATCGGTTAAGTTTTTTAAAAAATATTTTAAAAATACTTACGCAGTTAATTTGACGAGAAGTAACTTGGCGCACCATAAAAAATCCTGCATGCTATTTTTGAAGGTACATACGATTTGTTAAATAACGCCAATGCCTGTTATTTGCCTTTTCTAGAGTAGGATTTGACATTTCCCTAAGCGCTGTCCGACGCAGTTTATTTTCATTAAATAGGAGGCGAAAAATAAAGACGCGACTTACAGGTTTTATTAGTGGCCCTTGTAGTATCCAATACACAAAAATCTCTAGGAACAAAGACAAAATAAATTATAAATTAAAATACTGTATATAAATATATAATTTACGTATAATATGAAGAAAACATTTGATCTTTTTGATTTTCTTATTTTGTTGGGTTTGGGATCCTTATACGTATCAGCCCTAGGGGTAGTATATTTTGGCTTCTTTTCTGCTATTTTTTTCTTTATAGATTGTAATATGTTCAAATGTTACGGAAATGTGACCCCTTTTACAAACGATATGGAATTATTTGGGATAGGAATTACAGGTTTTCTTTCTTGTGGTTTATTAGCATTATTTAGTTTGATTCTCCTCGCTATTGGACACCTCAGAAAAAAAATTGATAAAGAAATACAAGAAATCGGAAATCAAGAAGCAGTAGAAAAAGAAATGAATTTGAATAATGCCGAGAAAATTAATATTAATGAAGTAAAAATTAATATTCCAAAGCTCCAAACAGAGTTAGAACAAGAAAAAAACAAAAAGTTTCTCACAGGACAACTAGAAGCTCAGGTCGAAAATCCATCTAAACTAATTGTATAGTACTAAGAACCTCGACCTCCATTATTCTTTTCATTAAGAAATAATAATTGTCAAGACTAGCAAAAATGAAAATTTTTTAAAAGGGAAAGAATGGACAATTCCTTTTAATTACAAAGTACCGTTCAGTACCGAATATCATACTGGGGATTCTTAGTAATAGGTTAAGTTAGTGGCATCATAAGGCATTTTTATGGAATACACCATATATGTCAATCCACGTTTTCTGTTGATTTTAAATTAACATGTCATGTTAGAATTTATACCGATTGGAATGTGACATACGTCAATATTGATTGCGTAGAGAAAATATGTAAATAAAATTCAATTTTAATCACTATCTCTTTCGTTCAAATAATTTGCTAGTTTTTCCATTTCTTTCACCTTAAATCTCTGATAGAATAATTAAAGGTACGAGTAATCGAAAAATAGAAAACATACAGTCAGACCTCCCTAAATGCATATTCTCTAAATGCATAGTCTATAAAAGACTCTATAAATGCATGGCCTTATTTGGCCCAACTCATGACACATATTTTTACTTCCTTAAATGCAATACCTCTCTAAATGCAAGATTTTTTGGCCGCCCCGCGGCTATGCATTTAGAGAGGTCTGACTGTATTATGAATCATTCGAAATATAATCGTTTTTAAACGCTTTTGCGTAATCCTACAAGTACACGTGAAAATCCGAAGTTCAAATATTGAGTACTTCATGCATTTAAAATTGAAAATATTGAAGAGTTAAATTTAAACCTGAAATAGAGTTTGGAACCGGATTTCGTTTTTCGATTCGGATTAAATTTAATTAATAAAAATATGCATCGAATTTAAATCCGAATTTATTCGATAATATCCGGTTGTGCCTAGGTTGATCGTAGCATCATTGTTGTACATACACTTTAGTGTAAAATATTCGATCACTTAAGAACTAAACATTTTGGTTGTAGAAATTCTATTGGTGGTTGAATACTTTTGTTCCCTATGCATTTGTACAGACAATGTGAGTATTGCAGATTCGATAGATCGGTTTTATATCCGAAATTAAATCGAATCCGAAGGAAATCGGATTTAAATCCGAAGGTCAAATCCGGTTCCAAACTCTAGCCTGAAATCATTATTGTGATATGCAAGTTTGCCCTATTAAAGATTTTTATGCTGTATTGTCAAGCTCATCAGGATATGGAACATAGCGGCCAAGAAAAAAATCATAACGGTAATATTTTTAATTAAACAAAAAATTTTGTTAATTCTCAATGATTGGATGTGAATTTTAGGTACTGTAAATGGTACTCTGCAAATGAATTGAAACTATTAGACACTAACGAATATCTAACACTCGATATTATTCCATTTGGAATTCTCACCTTTTTAGCAAAATTTGGCACGATTAATTATCACGTTATTGTTTCTTAATAAATATACATTGTCACTCTATCAAAGATTATAATTTAATAATTTACTAAAAGGATAGTGATTACCAAACGTATAGTGCTAAAATAAATGAATGTACGCTTTCTTGTATCATAAATATTATATTATACCCAGTGTTGGGCTCTGGACCAAAAGTCCGCTCTACTGGACTTATAAACTGGACTACTGGACTTATAAGTCCAGTTCCAGTTCAATTTTACTGGACTTATAAGCGAACCCAACACTGATTATACCGGTCATGATATAACATATATCAAATTCTAATTTCGATTTGGAGTTAACATAAATTCTTAAGCGATATATAACATTAAACAATATAACACATTAAATTTTATTGTAATTATTTCCTCAGTTTATATAAAAACTTTTTATTACTCCAAAAAATCAAGATAGTAATATTTAAAACTATCCAAGAATGATTAATAACATTAATTTGAATTATATAAATGAAAATCTACATAAATATCTAGTTTAAAATAACAGACCACTCGTGAGGTATTTCGCCATATTGTATACCCATCAATGTGTCAGAAATTCGCCGAGTCACAGGTCCTGCATTATTTGAAGCATCATTTGGATCTAATGGCACTTTTAAGTCTTGTCCACGATAATTAATTTCCTTAATAGGGGTGACAATACATGCAGTACCAGCACCGAACATCTCTCTCAAACGACCCTCTTTCGATGCATTTACTACCTCGTGCATGGTAATCTTACGTTCTGAGACTTTGAACTCTTTCCATGTCCGAGCAAGCTGTAATATAGAATCACGAGTCACTCCAGCAAGAATGGAACCATCTAGGGGCGGCGTCACAAGTTCAGTTTCTAATAATGAACAATTTTAGAATGTGCTATGTCTCTATATTTTCATCAAGATGAAAGGTTGAAAAATAATATCATACCACCATTCTCATTATCTAAAAGAACAAAGCAATTCATTGTGCCTACTTCTGTAATCTCATCATCAGGGCCAAATAGCCACAAATTTTGTTGATATCCTTTTTTGGCAGCTTCAATTTGCGGTTTAACACATGGTGAATAGTTTCCACCAATTTTAGCATCTCCAGTTCCACCAGGCCATGCTCTTACATTTTCAAATGTAGACAATAATTTAACAGCACTAAACCCTGTCTTGTAGTATGGACCGCAAGGAGAACAAATAATAAATAGAATTGCTCTAGAATTAGGCCCTATTCCTAAAGAAGCTTGTGTACCAATAAGAGTAGGACGTATATATAATGAAAACCCTCTCTCAGCAGGAACCCAACGTTCTTCTAATCGGATCAGCGTTTTTAAACACTCTAACAATTCATATTCGTTGACAGTCTGATTTAGAAAGTTAAATGATTTGAAGGATAACCGTATAATTAAAGAAATAAAATAAAATAAATAATAAATAAATAAAATATCTGCTAGTTTCGATTGATCAAAAATTCCATATCTATTCTAAATTACGTCTTAGGCTATTTTATACTCACAGGTAATGTAAGTCTTGCTGCCGACTTACTTAGCCTCTTCATATTCATGTCTGGTCTAAATAATCGTAATTTTCCCTCTTTATCTTTATAAGCTTTTAGTCCTTCGAAACACTCGAAAGAATAATGGAATACCATAGCACTAGGTTCAAGTGAAATCTTGCCGTAAGGCTGGATAATTGGATCTGACCACCCATCTTTATCATTCCATTCGATCGTTAACATATGATCTGTAAAGTTCCGTCCAAATACAAGATCCTTGCTTGGAATAAGAGGTTTTAAAGATTCTGATAATTTGACCTGAACTCTTTTATGCTGTTAACCATTTAATTTTAATTCATAGTGGTATATGTATAAAAGTTATTTTCTGCAAATGGCAAATTCGAGGAATATGAAAATACTGATAAAAGGATATCTTTTATAACCGAAAACTTGTAATTGTGCCTATAGTAAAGATCAAAATGGCAGTGAACTTACATCAATTTCAGCAGCTTTTGTTGACTTAAATAGAGTTTGTTGTAAAATAAAAGGACATCTATTAATATAGCGAGGCAGTGTTAGTCTAGTTGATACAGGAAAAAGAGTGGTGAATAACCGTTTCGAAGTGAAAGCGGACATTGTAGCTTATCATTAAGGATGAAGTACTCTACGTACTCCCCTCGAGATTAACTTATTTATATTACATTATTATTATTACAATACGTACAATGATTGTACACTGATTCTGCCGGGTTATACTTAAGGTTAAAATCATCACCCCTAAAAAGGAATATAATACACACTGTTAAAATGTTTGGATTTTAGTTTATAACTAAATATAACAAGATGTGTTCTATGTGAGTCTTTTCCCGATACCCTTTATTATTGATCTAACTAGGTTTAGATAGCAATATCGATATTTTTTGTTAAAAGCACTATAAAATGCGACATGAAACTTTAGCTAACGCTAATTGCTAATGAAAGTCAAAATGCGTAAAATGAAAAAAGTCATGTGAATGCGCTTAACAGGGACGCACATTTTTTAATTTTTTTGGATAACGGATTTTTGGTTAAACCGGCATAAAATTTAAGTTCCGGTATCAAAAGACGGGTTGGAAAGTAAACTGCATTGAATAGTCGGAAGCTCAGGAACATAATTAGCCGCCAACTAATTTGATTGGCCAATAATCCCGTTTAGATCGTTTAGATTAGAATCGCTCCAGTGGGATTTCTCACTGGAACCACCGGAATGCTGGAAGATATCCGGATTCTTTATATTAATTTTGTTATAAAATTAAATTAGCGGATATCCGGATCGCATCTCTAAATCTGGACGTCCAGTCTTCCAGTGACGGAGATTCAAACTAGTGATATAAATTCGTGATAACCAACAATAACCTATACCATCTAGCTAGGTACGAACCCAAGGCCACCGTTAATCCACGTCCGGTACTCAAACAAGATTTCTTTTTAAAAATTTTTTATGTATGTATGGATTAAATTCAAAATCTTTAATTTATACGTAGTTATCCCTCAATAACGGTAATTGTGATAATCTATCATGTGATCTAACCATTTTTCGCCATAACTAGACTAGCAAATTCTGCATGGTTTTCACGTATGACGATTAAAAAGTGTTCTCGCCCAAGTTTTAAATTCTGCAACATATGGTATAAATTTTAAATTTTTCTTTATAAAAAAATTTATACTTTTTTCTTTACAAAAAAAGTAAAATTTTTTTCTTAACCAAAAATACCATACCTAATTCTGCGATTTCTGCAATATTCCATGCAATGAAGAAAATTATCGTGGTTAAAAAACAAATTTTCGATAATGACTTTACAATAGGTTTAAGCGAAAATTTGTGGAATGAGCTAATTCGAGAAGACTACTATGATTGTAAAAGTTTAATTTTTTTATTATTTTATTTTAGTTGAATTTTACTTATATTAATTATAAATATTCCTTCCGATTTACTTAGATTCTCAAGCTGCAATATGTATCTCAATTAATCAGACTGATCTCGATAAAAAAAATCCATTACTTAAAAAAAAGTCACTTGCCAATTCATCAGTTATTGCATACGGAAAGTGCTATTACCCTGAACATCATGAACTCATATTCAGCGTAAGTTTCCTTATTTATTAATATAACACTTAAGAATTATTTATGCTGAGATGTGCCTTTTCCTTTTCAACAAGGATAATGTTTGTTATATCTCATCAAAGTTTGCTAAACAAAATAATTTCGTTAATGGAGCCGAAGTGGATGTCATTAACGTACGACCAGTTGAATTAGATGAAGTGATAATTGGTGCTTTGGATCACGAATCTTATGAAATATTATTAAGAGGTATGTGATGGCAGTTTTTGATTAGTAGGTAAGAAAATTTTTTGATAGATTAAGATTATGAATAGCTTTTTAATACTATTTCTTTCTGATATGTTTTTTTTTACGATTGACTCTCACCATCGGATTTCACTTACAAATTGTAAGACACTTCCACTATATTTAATTGGTTCCGCTTATCTCCGCCAATTATCATTCGTTATGGTCAAATTTATAGACTTAATAATTTACCTATATCTTTGGATTCTGATTCTTATTTTGGCTTTAAAATTTTGATGTGTGGTCCCGTTTTACAAGGAATTGTTATGGATCATACAAATTTTATTATAACGGACATTTCAAAAGATTACTATTTAAATGACTATGAAGATGATGAGTTTGATGAAGTTACTACAGAATATGCTATTGAAAATGAATTATTAGATCAAGATATATTAGATTTAAAGGATGATTATATGACCACTCAGTTAGCACTTCTTGAAGCTGATGGACAGGATGAATTAGATGGTGATGAATCTGACTATATTTCTTCAGTTACATCATCTGATGATGAAAGTTGGAATAATGTAGTCCCACTTCCAACTAAATCAAAATTCACTCCCGTCATTTTATCGACTCCTTTTCCAAGTAAATTGCTACAACCTGCTCCAAAGGAAAAAGAAGATCCCGAATCAAGAATTCTCATAAGCTTAAAAGAACTTGCAAAGTTGGGTTTTCAAAGCGGAAGTTGGGTGTGTCTTCTTTTTATAAGGTTATCTATAATATTTTTATGTTCATTCATGCCTAATTTATTTTACGTTCAAAGGCTTTGGTATCAGGGCCTAAGATTGAAAAATCTAGGATGTGCAAGGTTTATGCCGTTGATATTCCTATGTCAGCAACGTATGATATTTATGTTCATTATTTATGTTCATTTAAGGATATTTTCTAATTTTATACTTATTGACTATTAACATTAAAATTTTCTAGAGATTCGTTACCACCAGTTTATGTTACACCAATGCTTCATTTCAACCTTGGGTTTGGGGAAATGACAGCATCAGATGAGTGTATATTTATTCAGCCAACCAAACGAACTCAATTGCCACCTCCTGTTACAAGAAGCATTTATGTGGCAAGGGTGGCATCACCATCGTCAACTGATAGATCTATTCACACAGCAAGTATCAATGGACTTAAAAACTGGTTTGAAGAAGCTGATAGAATAGTGTGTGAAGGAGATATCATAACAATACCTACCGATGGTAAGGTACTTTTGTTTACATTATTTATTTTATTTTTTTTCTAACTAATTAGAGCGATTATTTCATTATTTCTTTTTTTTTTTTGCTAAATTTATTAATAGAGGAAGCAGCACGGTTAAGGCCGCAAAAAATTGAAGGTGATATTGAAACGTTAGAAGACATGGATATTGCAACTTCACCAATCAACCCTGGGACTGTAGTATATTTCAAAATTTCAGAGATGAAGCGCAAGAACTCGAAAATATGTTTAAAATATGGGTATGGCATGCGCGTAGATCACAATTGTACTGAAATGGTTCAAACTGGAATGGTGCATTCTAGAGTACCTTTCGTGAAACAGTATTTAAATTATAATACTTCAAGTCGATTAGATTTAAGCCCATTTCTAACCTCGCCAGAAACACCCTATGCTCAACTTTTCAACCTTATTTCATCTTGCCTACATCCAAGTGCCTTGTTACTTAACCTCAGCTGTACCGTTCTTTTACATGGTCCACGTGGCTGTGGTAAAAAGACAGCAGTTGAATGGGTTGCCGAAAGAGTTGGTGTTCATGTCTATGAGGTGAATTGCTTTGACTTTGCAGGCGAGACAGATACGAAAACAGAAACATCTCTTCGTTCAAGACTTGATAAAGCCGTTACTTGTTCTCCTTGTGTGTTATTATTACGTCATATTGATGCACTTGCTAGGAAAAGTGCTGTATTGGAAACTGGCCAGGAGCCTACAATTTCTATTATCTTGCAAGAGTCTTTTAAACAGCTGATTGAAAATTTTCAAACTATTGGATATCCAGTTCTAGTAGTGGGTACAACAGGTGACATTGATAAAGTGCCTTCCAGTGTCATCGGTTGTTTTAGGCACGAAATTATTTTCGAAGCTCCGTCCGAGACAATAAGATTAGAAATTCTAAAACAATTGACATGTGAGACACCTGTCGCACCAGACGTTTCGTTGTCATCATTGGCAACACAAACCGCTGCATTAGTCGCCAATGATTTGGTAGATTTGGTTGCAAGAGCTGGTTTAGCAGCGCTGGAACGTGTAGAAAATGTAATGAAAAAAACAAAACAATCATTAAGAGATATCGATCTAGTTCGTGCAGGAATCGCTCTAACTGCAGTTGATTTTGATGATGCCCTAGGCAAAGCTAGAGCTTCATATTCAGATAGTATCGGCGCCCCAAAGATTCCAAATGTAACATGGGATGATGTTGGAGGCCTTGCATCTGTAAAAGATAATATACTAGATACTATACAGTTACCTCTCGAACACCCAGAGTTGTTCGCTACCGGCATGAAAAAAAGATCAGGAATTTTGCTCTATGGACCACCCGGCACTGGAAAAACACTCCTTGCCAAGGCTGTTGCTACCTCATGTTCTCTCAATTTTTTTTCTGTAAAAGGTCCTGAACTCCTCAACATGTACATCGGAGAATCAGAAGCTAACGTTCGACGCGTTTTTCAACGCGCAAGAGACGCTAAGCCATGTGTAATATTTTTTGATGAACTAGATTCTGTTGCTCCAAAAAGGGGAGAGAAAGGAGACTCTGGTGGTGTAATGGATAGAATTGTTAGTCAACTTTTGGCTGAATTGGATGGAATGGGACAAAGTAGTGGGACAGCGGACGTATTTGTCATTGGTGCAACGAATCGACCAGATTTATTAGACCCAGCACTATTAAGACCTGGACGGTTTGTGTTTTCTATTTCTTGAATCATTTATATGTATATCAATATATTGTATTATAATATCCTCTTTTCATTTTTAGTTTTGATAAATTACTTTATCTAGGAGTGAGTGAAGACCATGAAACACAACTTAATATCATTCAAGCACTTACAAGAAAGTATGAATAATGTTTCAAGTCATGCACACGTTTTTTTATGATCTATAAATTCTTGAATATATATTCCTTATCAGATTCCGTTTACATCCATCATTGGACCTTCGTGCTGTAGCAGAAAAGTGTCCATTTAACTATACTGGCGCAGATTTCTATGCTTTATGTTCTGATGCCATGTTGAAAGCCATGTCAAGAACTGCGAAGGCAGTAGAAGACAAAGTTTGTATGTAAAATTGGCCATTTCTCGACAATTTAATTAATATATACACATATATGTCTTATGGTTATTTATCACTTAATTATTTTATGAATTTTGAATAGCTCAATTGAATTCCAATCCGACGCCCAACCTTCCTCAACCTGTAACATCACAATACTATCTTAATCATATTGCAACATCTGAAGATACTCTTGTAGAAGTCACACAAGAAGATTTTGAAAAAGCTCTACAGGAACTTATACCTTCTGTTTCCGAAAAAGAATTAGAACATTACCGTATGGTGCAAATGCGGTTTACACAACAGGAAGATGTTCAGACTGAACATCTTCCTGTTGTGTAAACCGCATTTGCACCATACGGTAATTTCTAATTCTTTTCGGAAATGAAGGTATAAGTTCCTGTATTACTTAATTTATTACATGTGTGGTCGTTATGCAAATTGCCTTAATTATTACGGGTTTGCACCCTGGATAATTTAAGTATATGCAAGAAAGTTAAGAGATTACTAATTTCAGCTATACTTGATTACCAAGTGTTAATTTTTTTTCTCGAGAAATGTGAATCGGTTTAAAAAATCTTTTTTCATTATTGAAAGCTACTCTTAATATACATTTGGATTCCCGGTCTCGTTCCATTTTATATTTTTTAAAAATGCTTTGATGATGAAACTAGATTGGGCAATCACAGGAAAATGAAATAAGCAGTGGTAATAATGCGCAAAATCAAAAGTGATCGATAATGCTATTATAAAATGCCTGTTCTAAAGAACATATGTTAATAAAAACATTATCATCTCAAATTTGTAAGGGGTAAATTTGCCTGCTAAAAATAAACATGTGAAATTTACAGACAATGATGCCAAGAAAACTTTTAAATTATCATTTGAAAGATTAAAAACACCAATTTACAGGTTTTCACTTGTATTATTGATGTTCTTGATACAGAATAATACATAATACGATGTATAAAATATCACAAAAAAAATAATAAAGGAAATTGTATAATATAAAGAAAGCTGTAGTGTTTTTTTTATGAAAACTTACCTATAAATAATAGGATATTTGATTATTGTCAAAAAAAAAAAAAATTATAATGCAATTCCAATCTTCTATTGGTGGACTGGGTTTGGCATTCTGAAAAAAAAAATGATAGCAATAGCAATAGATATAAGCCAAATGTTTTACTGTAGTTCAGAATTGTTTGGCAGGCCTAAGAGACCTCATAACCATGTTTTTAAGTGTAATTATTGGTCTATTACCGATGAAAGAGATTATATTAAAAAGTTACTAGTTCTAATTTTTTAAAAAAAGTTGATATCAGTTTAATTTCTGATAAAGAATAGCCAATATATATAGATTTTAAAATTTGGTGCATCTTGCACCATGGTACACCCCTAGCTATATCTCAAAATTTTACTAGAATAATCCTGTTGTGCAACTAACAAAAAATATTCCTCTCACAATTTTACCTAACTCTAACCTAAACCCTAACTCTAACTCTAACCCTAACAAATCTTAATTTTAATTAAAATTTGCTATATTTCAAAACACAAATCTTTGGTAATTGCAAACTCTTTAATAATTTCTCCTTATCTTTACAATATTTTTTAAGATTCACAACCAATGCATTCCCTACAACTTCTAAAAATCCAATCTCTATTTTATTTGTATTCACATAAATTCTTAAAATTTGAACCAAGCAATATTTGAGATTTTTGGTCATTTGTCTTATTTCAATGTTTTTTATACAATGTGCTTTCTATTTCTCCACTAGTAAATATAATATTTGATAAACCAAAGTTATATCAGATACAACTACATTAAATCAAAATAATATATAATATAGAGTTTGGTTTTCTTGTAGAGGTACTCAATATACATTTAAAATCTAATCTTGTTTTTAATATTGTCAAATGCCTTGGAAATTATGGAATTAACAAATAATTCTCTATAGACTATCTCTGACATAGTCACATCATGAAGTATAGTCGACTCTTTCTAAATGCATGTTCTCTTTATATGCATGAAAATAGCCTAGTTCCAAGTCAGAACTTATAAAATAAGTGCATGTTCTATATTCTCTAAATGCAGGTTACTTTTCAAATTATATATATAAAAATATTCTCTCTAAATGCATTTTTAATATATAAACCAATCAAACTTGAGAATATTTATTTAGATAATAAAGCAATTAAAATTTATATATTTTATTCTTTTTAATAATAATATAAATAATAATATATAATATAGTAATATAATATTTTATAAAAATTATTATTATAAAAATAATAAATCTTTAAAAATTAATTAATAGAGGTGTGGCAGCTTAGTGAAGTGGTCAAGTTGTCACCCTCTCCAAGTAGCAGGTCTAGGGTTCAAATCCCACGGACGA
>CAJVPY010000042.1:0-42191 GCA_910591965.1 Dentiscutata erythropus | reverse complement strand
ATTAATTCGAATTTATTAGCTTTTCTTTCTCATTAGTAGCTATCTTTTAGTTTATAAATATTTTTGCTATTTTGATGCATTTATATCTATTTGAATTGTTTCGAACTAATTCGAAATATTTCACAAAATATTATATAATATTGCGCTATAAGTTTCGTAATTTTGCGTAATATATTTCGTAATTTTATGTTATTTATTGCACAATATTTCACAACTTTTTGTGCAATATTATGCCCAGACCGTAATTATTGCGCAATATTTCAGACCATAATAACTTACGTAAAATTATATTAATATATTTCACTAATGAAGTTAGCAGATAGCATATAAGAACTACTTCTAAATAATAACTGCTAACTTATCACTGCTAGTATATCCTTCATTTTTACTATATGCTATTGTATTTTTACAAAAAATATGCTTAGATTTTTTGGTACAGATGATTATCGGAAAGAGTTATGTATTAATAATTTAAAATATTGGCAAAATTGCCGAATTGACAAAAAAAAACAATAATAATAATATTTCTTTAATTTATTTTAAAATTTGGTATAATCCATATTTAGCTTATATATATAATTTAGTTGGAGAAGTATTAATCAAATTTCCCTTGTTAATGAACTTGTTATATTTATCAAAATACTTTTTATTAATTCAAATGCAAAAAAAAAGAGATAAATTAGTTACTTACTTGAAAATAGCAAAGAAAATCCAACACTTCCTCTTTTACCAATTAAAACTAAATAGAACTCATTTATATTAGCTTGCAAGTTTTTTTGTAAAAGAATTATTTTTATCAGAAAGTAGTGCTTATTCTGGATAGATATTGTTAAGTTTAAGTTAATTAATAATTTAATTAATTAATAATTATTGATATGTATTATTAATATTATTAATTATATTAGAAAGTGTGGTGATATAGTAAAGTAGTAGAGTTGTTATCTTCCAAGCAGCAGGTCTAAAGTTCAAACTCCAAGAATAATGATATTGAAAAATAAACCTGCATTTGATATAATTATTTGCCAATTGGTTGTTTGGTACACTATCTAAAATATAAGCTTTGGTGTATGAAATTCAGGTAATTAGAATGATTAATATTTATTTGGTAGCTCCAAGTAAGAAGGTAGCTGAAACTTTTGACAGTGCTATAAAAAAGACTAAATTTAAAAATTAGGACTAAAACCAATAAACTGAGTAACAAAAGATTCTTAAGTGAAGGATTTACCAACCAAACTGCCAAATTAAAAAGACTAGGAATTAACAAATATATATAATACATACCAACTGGGTCACCAGCTTGGAAAACTATTAGTAGAGGGCTTTACTTTTAGCAGACCTGCGGATTGGAAGATATAGACAAAAGGTACATATTGAAAAAATAAGTTGGTTATATCAAAGGGCTAGAAATTTTGAGTTAGAGAAAAAGAACATATACAGAAGTATATATCAAGACAAAATAAGTCAAAGATATCTAAAGCCAGGTCTAGATTGAACCTTCTGGGTTATTAGTTGAAAGTAAAGGATAAACCAGTTAGAAAATAACAGAAAAAAAAAAGTCTAAATATGGGTATCAGATGAAAAGTGAACCTTATAAGGGTATAGCAGTCACTAAGCTATACTGCAAGTAGAATCTTCAGAGACTGTGAGAACTAGATTGGCCAGAATAGGTATAGAAGGCTCTAGTAGGTTTACCTCAAGAATACTTGTGTGTCAGCTCATTAGAGGAATACAAGCCGGTAATTAGTCAGTACAAACCCATAACAAGATGCAAACATTCTAAGGTGAGGCTCCTAATTCTAGTGCAGCTAGCAGGTGTTAGCGCACAGGTTAACAGGAGTGTGCTATAAAAGGTTATAATCAGAGGGTTTAAATGAGTAGTTTTAATTTGGGCTGCAGATACAGGCATCTAGTGTAGACGGTACCAAAAGTACAGTGACTAGACATCAACTTTTTTGGGCTCAAAATCTTCCCAATTTGGTGATATCTGGACAAGAAGGTAACACAGATCGTGAAATGTATAATATTTTAGGAAATCGTTATCAAAGATGGCAAGTCTTTTTTGAAGAACCGGTAGGATTAGATGACCATGAAAGTATTCCTAATCTTTTAGAATTAGGTTGTCAATATATAGAAGAGCTTGATTGTTCAGATGAGAATCCTATTAACACGTTGGTAGAGTCTTTTGAGCGCAAATATTATATCTGATTTATTTTCATAGTCGTTTAAAATAAATATGTATATTTTTGATATCAGTTTTTAGTAGTTTAGTCAATTTGAGAAATTTATTTCAATAAATTTACATTATCTATAACGTTAGAATTTTATTAGGCTAGAAAGTCACTATTTTTGATTCCGGAACATTTAGAAAATTGTACATGCTACTTCACAAACTTTTTTTTTAAAAAAAATGGTTATGTAGTACTGTCTGTACATAAATGTGTTACATATCTATAAATCACGAAAGAAATAAGAATTGTCGGCGAAGCACAAGGAGGAAATTTCGTTCAAAAAGAGGTTCTGATATCAAATTTTACTAGTGATCGAGATGTTGCTCAGTAATTATTGTGGCTAATTGAAATATCTCGTAAAACACTTTCTAGTCCTGTTTACAGTATTTGTTAAACTCAATTTATTTAAGCAAACATATTACTACAAAAAATTAAGAATAAATAATAATATGCAATAATATAAATGCATCAAATAGGATATTTAAAGCTTAACTAAAAAATTACCATACAAGCTACACAAATTAAATACTATATATAATACATAAAATACATACAAAATCTACATAAATTTATATTATAACAAGGCATATTTTCTATGTTTTAAGGGATCCTTTTGGTGTCATCGGTACAATTTGAAACTCAGCAGTATAACCACCATCCTCTTCCTTAACCGTTATTAGACTTGGATTAATACCTATATATGGGTAGATTCAGGTTAATTTATTATTTTATTTTATGAAAAACATCTAAAGATTAGTCAAACTTACCCAAGCAACAAAAATCGCACAGTCTAATACGCTTATTATTATTGAACCACTTGTTATTATTACCCTGATGCTTTGGAACGTTTGATAATATCGCAGAAACAAATTCGTTCGGAAGCAGTGATAAATCGATTGATTTTTTAGTGAGACAATCTCTACATACTATAAAAGTTTTATAATATACGAGTTTAGACTGATATCTACAATCTATGGAATCTGATAAAATTAACACCTACCAATTTTCTTGCATTTAAGACAAGTGTTCTATATAAAATATGAAAATATAATATAAGCAAATAGAGTATGGCTAATAAATAGACATACTACCCTAAAATCACCCAAGTGCACACACTCCTTAAATGCGTAACATTAATCGCGAGCATGGATTCAAAAAATACGCTCTCTACATACTGCTCGTGTATGAGAGACTTGGTTTGTACATCTCTTCACCTTAAATATACACTTATGCCTGGTTTGCGGAGCGTGCATTTGGAGAAATTAGACTAGACAGTATCTATTTTGAACCTACCCTCCATCTGAACACTGTAAAATCAACTAGACAAAGTTCACATTGTTTCGCTTTAATTGCATCGTGTACAGGCTTCAGCTAAAGGGTGCAAAACGATAATTTTAGAGAAAAGGAATGCGAAGCAATCACAGCAAGAATATTTTGGACCAGAAAGCCACAGTGCTAAGTAAAGAGACCAAATTGGCAAATTTAATCAGAAAATTTTTTTAACTTTAACGGCCATATTCATAAGATTTCACAGTAGATAGATCATTTTTTATTTATAGAATTTATAATATAAAAATTGATTTCCGCGAATTATTTTGTCCCTTTCTTAGCATATGGCCCATTTACAAGAAAACTTACAGATAATAAGACAATGCTTGGTCTTCTTTCATAATCCTTTCCATTAGTCTTGCCGCCGATTATTTCTTGAGAAGATTCTGGAATTGGAGCTAAGCTCACGTTACTATCAGAAGAATTCCAAATATGAATTCCTGGTGCCAAATCTTCGTCACGAATAGCATCGGGAAACATAGTGAAAAAACATGGATCGCATGCACGTGCTACTTTATCTTCACGTTCACTTGAACCAGGTATCACAAAATTCTTGTAAAGAAATGTAACAACAATATAATGAATATAAATATAGCCAAGGCCATATATAAACTTATATTGGTTCTCATAACTCGGCAGAGTAAATTTTGCTAAATTTGGAAAAATTTTTAGACTTATGATCCAGTGGCTTTTTTTTTTAAAACAAACATATTTTGAAGATATGGGGGGTAGTCAATAGAAACCAAGTAAATTTATTAGGTAAATTTGCTTGGTTTCTATTGAACACCCCCCATATGATTAATTCCGGACGCCAGGTCTCTTTTTTTTTTCTTTGAAATTTTATGAGAACCAAAATTATACATTTTATACGGCCTAATGTAAATTAATTTAAAAGAATAACGATACACTACTCTTGTAGAACACGTATGACAAACGACTTTTCCACATGCACGACAATGGTGCTTTCGTAAAAATAAAGTAAATTCTTCAGAACAATTCATGCATCTGTCAGCTTTTGAATCAGGAATCCATACAGGAGCGTGATAGTTATCAACGATGCGATTATTATACGAATCCTTCCTTTCCATAAATGTGGGACTATCTATTATACAAACGTTCATTGGGATATATGTACTTTAGAAGGAAAAAAATATCAATATTTCATGATTGCATACCAATGTTAAGACTTCCTTTCGCACTAAGATATCTATCTTTAGTATTACGAATACTGTTGATCCATGATTCTTTTTCATTTTGATTATCTATTATGTCAAATTTAAAGGCACATATTTGAATTTACGACTAACAAATACCTTTTAATAACGCGTAACACGAACCTGTATAAAGAATAAAGCTTTTTTGGGGGCTAAGTATTTGAAACGCGTTTTTCATAGCTATTTGTAATAAAATTAAATGTTATTAGAATATATAGTGAAAATATACAGGCATATTTAACATTACAATACCAGAACCGCCTTCAACAGCCAGAACTGTTACATCTTCAAGATCAAGTTTGCGATGAAAAATATACATGTTATCCATTAAACTCGGTGGGCTTGTTGAAACAAGATTAATATGTAAATATAATAATACAATAATTAGTGGTAAAACATAGTAAAAAGAATGATTACCTGGCATATATCAAAATATCCGAAAACAAAAAGAATTCGCGAGGTTGATTATTCTTTCTGCAAATCTAATGGGTAAATAAGTTGATCACAAACGTTAATATAAATGTTAATATAAATGTTAATATTAATATATAAAACCCAAGTTAATTATATCATAATTCTTGCAATTAATAATAATTACCTTCATTAATGTACCTCTCTTAACTAATGTTCTTCCAGGAATCAATAAAGTTTCGTCAAATCCAACCAAAGATTTTTGAATCTCTAGCATAGAAATAATCATTTCATGATGACGAATAGTTTCGTTGACAAACGTGGCAACATTTTCAATTATTTGATATGCTTTCTTTAAATTTAGATAATCAGGATGGTTTTCAGTGGTTTTCTTTAAAAGCCCTTCTAGTAATAATTTATATTTAGGAATTCGCTGTACAGGCATGATCAAATAAGCCTGCAAAGTAAGACCTTTGCATTTCCCTGTCTTTATTACATCCTGGAACGGATTCAAATATTAGAAACTCATAAAAAAGCGGAAATCAGAATATATTCGTAATTATTAATCTTTACGTACTCTAAGAAATGCGGAAAAAACCGGATTGTCTTTAAGTTGAATATCGATAACAGAAAGTGCAGAATTGAAATTTTTAACATAAAGAGAGTACATTTTAAGGAATGGTGCCTATTGTAGATAAATTATTACTTGGAGAAAACTATTTAACATATAAAACTAACATAATTAATTACTAAAAAAAATTACCATATTTAAAAATATGTCACCCAGACAATCAGTTTCTGGATTCCAAAATTTAGAGTCACCGTTTTCATCAGCGGGAATATCTGTAGGTCCAGAAAGCCTCTCTTCTAATCTTTTCAGTAACTCTGTATTAACATTCAGCAAATCCAAAATATTTGCAAAAATGTCTTTTATGAGTTTTTTAGTCAGTATCGGACTTGTTGTCGACAATGAATCGAGAAGAGGGTTAAGGAACAACTATATGAGGCATCAATTAGTTCGCGAAGAATTATGGTATGAAATCCTTGATTATTATAAATAGTGTTTGTAGTCGACCTAGATTTATCGACTCGACTAAACTGAAATAAAAAAATCAGCTTAGCCGACTATGCAAAGTCGATTGCTTTTAGTACTGTATATAAAACAATATATTTTTCCGCCAATCCATTATTATAAATAGGGTTCTGCAAATGTTCATGCCAAGTATATTTGGCATCAAGCCAGACACTAGTGCCTTGTGCTGTGCTGTGCCTGTGCTTGTGCCCATGCCCATATGCCTGAGATTTTGTGCAAACCACTAATTATAAAGTTATCTGATTGTCTTTTTTCTTAAAATTTTCGAAATTTTTATATACATAACAAAGAATCGGCCAAGTCATTTTTTTAAAAATCGACAAACTTAGTCGGCTAAGTCGGCTAATGTCAAATCGGCTACAATCACTAAAATTATAAGGATTATTCTCACCCTTTGAACAAGTAGTAAAGAGTCAACATAATGACGTTCTGTTGTTACAATTTCTAAAGCGATCATCAATCGTCTATGCATGAGAGTATTCATGCTCATTTTCATAGATGCACGAGATGCTCTATCGTTAAATTGATTTCTTGTTGTAGGAGGTGATAAAAATGATGATTTGGTTTCTGAAATATTATTAACTTTTTCTGGTAACTTGGTAGGTGGTGCAGGCAAAGAAGTACGTCGTGGTGACACAATGGTTTGTCGAGGACCATTAGATATTGCGCTTGTCGAGTATCGTTGACGCGAAGAGTTACTTGATGGAGGAGATTTGTTTGAAAATTCGCTTTGAACTGATGATACACTAAATACAGAGGCATTATCCGACGTATTGTTTTTATCATAATCGTTTAAAATAGAAGAATTTAACAGCATATGAAAACGCGCATTAGAGTTATTGTTGCTCACTCTTCCATGCGATCCGTCTTTTTGAATCAGAATAGATAATCTCGATTTAGCGGTGGGCATACTCCTTTCTAATATACCAGTAGGTTGGAAATACACGCTTTCTGCCTCCAGAAGTGGTGGTTTATCAAGTACCCATGATTGACGCTTGTTAGATAGCATTGCGAGGCGCGTTGAAGGTGATAAAGAAACACCTTTAAGGCCACACAAAGTTGATCTTTCGTTTTGCATAACCTGGTTTCCAAAATTGGTCGGCGAGTCTGATTTTTTTTTTTTTTCAATCTGCTATAAATTAATAGACTCTTTTTCACATCCAAGGCTATGCAAAGTTAATTTTTCAGTTTGCATAAATGGAATCAGAAAATTGAAAAATTGGGTCATCGATCAGATTATAGCGAGGTTATAATAAGAGCTACGTATCCTATATTTGACTTTGTGCGCAAGGGGCAAACAGATCAAGTGATATAAAAATATTACATAATTACAAAATTAAGCTTGCATTGATATAAGTTATAAGTACGTACTCACGCACGCAGGCACATACAAAAGAATCTATTTTCACCTGAGTTATTTTAAGAATTTAATAGTTTCCCAGTTTTCGGATTTCGTACGTACGTACGTACGAAACGGTTGCAAATCCTGTGTGCCCATGTGAATCCAGTTATTACAAAAACTCAGTTCGACTCTTATCGTTATCTATCTTAAGAATACACATGCAAAAGTTCATAGGAGGACATTCATCTGATTGGCTGATTAAAATCAATTGCTCGGGTAACTAATTTATACAGTTTGAAGTACATACTTTTAAAGAACATAACGTTTCACAACCTTTACAACCTTTCATATTCATGTGTAATTACGTTATATATATCGATATATATATATATATATAGCCGACCCTCCATTAATGCAATTATAGAGGCGTGCATTTGAACTTATGGAGGTAAAATCACGTGAATGTGCATTAATGGAGGGTCGATTAAATTGCGTATAAACAACTATATAAGCACTTTATTTCTTGAACCAACTACAAATATATAAAAATTACTCTCTACATTAGCACATTTTCTATATAAGAACACTCTTTATCAGTCCCGATGGTGTGATTATATGGAGTGTGACTTAATTAAAATCAAGAATTTGCTATCTTGGAGGCTTTGCAGTAGAAAAAGTGGATACTCGGATATATCTTATTTTGAGATAATTCTGTATCCCTTTATTTATATTTACATATTTTTCGATCTATTATTAAATTGTAGGTTTTATAAATTCACAAGGATATGTAAATCCTAACATGTATTGTATTAGTGATGATTTTGAATATAAATAGGTTACATTTGATCCTAACATCACCTGTTTCTAGTCCAAGTCCCGACCAAAATGATTTGTCAAGTGTTACAATTGTTAGAGCTATTATTGGAATATATCTAGGTATTGAGTTTGTAGAAAATTTCTAGAACATAAATGTTCCAAGAGATATGGAGGATATTATTCATAATAGTTTATGGAAATTGAATTATCGAGACAACAAACCGAATTTTGAACGTACTGGAAGTAATTTCACTTTTTTAGATCTGGTGTAACTCACATTTGCGATTAATACATCTCATAATAACAAAGTGAAAGAACTTATATAGCAATATTATAGTTCCATTACTGGAAAACCTTCCGAATGGCTATATCTGCTTAATTAAACACGTATGTAAGAGTTAACTGGTAAAATTTTATTACAAAATCGAAAAGATCATTGAATATTTTTCTTACCTAATTTTAAAATAGAATGTCAAAGCCTTGTGAGCAAGGCTTGAAGAAATATAAGAGTTGAAGGAGAATGTATGGGTAAGAAGCCCAATGTTATGATGCTAATAATGGCTGAAGAAAAGTTTTTTGAGCTTGGTTATGTTGAATTCTCGCGTATCAACTGTAACAAACCTAAAAAAGATGATTATGTGAAAGTTTTATCGATGCAATATATAGACCAAAAGCTAACCAATTTGGTATTGTAGGAATGTATTTGAATATTCTTATTAAGGATACGGGGTATATCACATTATTTCTATTTAGACCATGCAGAACCATTATTGTTATTTCCAAAATTCATTTAGTGCATGCAGAGTCATCGGATTTTAGTAGCATCTAAAATAGTGCTATTATTGATCAAAATAACTAGCGGCATTGTTAGGTGCTAAGATGCAATTTTTGCAATTTTTGCATTAAACACGTGACTATTGCTTTTGTTCTTCGATTGATGAACAATTACGATTTGTAATAATAGCGATAGTAAAGAATAAATTTAAATAAGTCTTCTAGAGTCAAATGAATGTTTTTTAAAAAAAAAAATGCCACAAATTACTTCACTTTTAGATAGATACTCTTTATACAAGGATGATTTTTATGAAAGCAAAGGAAAAATTTATTGTTCCTTCTGTAAATGTCAAGTAGATTACTGAAAAAAACATAATTTAGACTCACATTTAAAAACTAATAAACATGAAAGGCAAAAAAAAATTGCCTAATCAAGTGAAATCAATGAAATTGTATCAACCCGAAATTTAACTAAGCTACAATCTCAAATAACTGATAAGCAAGAAATAAATATCGATATTATTAAAGCTTTTACTAAAGCAGATGCCCCTTTAGAAAAAATCAAAAAACTAAAGCCGTTTTTTCAAAAACATTGTATAAATAGTATACTTACTATTTTTACTTTGAAATTTATAAATATTAAATATACTAATAATTTAGTTTATTAGGTGGTTCAGTCGTAGGTGCTAGTCAACTTCATGAACGATATCTTCCTCTTGTTTATGATATTGAATTAGAAAAATTACATATTTTACTTCAAGACAAAAAAATTTGCATTACAGTAGACAAAACAACAGACGAATGTGAAAGAAGTGTTATTAATATACTTTTTAGTTTTGGAAAATTGACAAAACTCGTAAAAACAGAATTTCTTACCGAAGTTAATTCAACTACTATATCACAATTAGTCATCTCTACAATTTCATATTATTGCTTGTCATTTGATAATATTATATTATATATTAGTGACAATGCAGCTTATATGAAAAAATCGGTTTCAAATATTTTGTCACCATTAATTTCACGAATGCGACATAATACCTGCTTTGCACATATTTATAATTTGGTTGGAAACACTTGGCTTGAATATGAAAATTTTCAAATTATAGATGATATTGTTACTGCCATTAAATCAACTTTTGTTTATTCATCTTCTAGAAAAAGGCGATGGTTAAACCATTTTTCCTTATATGCATCAGATAACGAAAATATTCGATTAACATTACCTTTCTTGGTTCTGATTTATTATTTGGATGAAACCATATCTAAAATATTTTATTACATTTTACCAAAAAGAAAAGGATCTTCCCGACCCTTCAAAAGCTATTATTAAGCTTTCTAACTGGTTTTCTAAACCAGATATCATTATTTCAAGTTGAATTAATTATTATGTTCATTACGTTTAATGGAAAGCAGTACGTATATATAATTATATAATTGACAAATTAAAAATTTATACGTTTATGTATATATTTGATATTGATATATAATTTTTTTTTTTTTTAGATTAGTACATGATTTAGATTTCTTTCAAACTAGAAATATCCCAATTGCACCAAATGTTTACTCACGAATCCAGAATATGCATGAAATGCTTCAAAATTGAATTACTAATCCGCTATTCTCAAGTGAAATGATGATTTATATAGGCCGAAAACAATTGAATATCAATTACTATAAAAGAGTTTTTGGGGAAGCATTTAACTTGGCATATAAAAAATTTGTAAAACATATCCAACAACATAACACACTACCACTTTTTAAAAGTATTCAATGTTTTAATCCCCGATATATTTGTGAAGATGCCTTACGGCATGATTTATCAATTTATACTGATATTTTTGAATTTGAAAATCCATCCAATCAATTAATTGATGAATGGAATATATATTGCAATATGACAGAAAATTTTGAGCTTAATACCGGTTTTGATTTAGAAAAATATTGGAAGGATAAATCATATACTTTACCTATCCTTTCAAAAATTTCTCTTGTTTATATTTGGGTTCCCATTTCAGGAGTAGATGTTGAATGTTCATTTTCGAATTACAAGAATATTTTAGATGATAGACGAAGAGCTCTCACTGAAAAAAATATAGCTAGATTAAACCTTTTGTATTTCAATGAACATGATTTTAATGATGATATGGATGAATAGTCATTAGGATTTATAAGATATAAATTTATAATAAATTTTTTTTTTGCTATTTTGCTAATTTTGCTAATTTTACTAGCGAATTTTGCTAGCTATTTTTGCTTTTAACGGCTGGTGGCCCTGAGTGCATGAGCTCTTTATGCGTTTGTTATTAACTTTAAGGAATATTTTGATTGTAAATAAGAGTCTGCTAATGCGAGCACTAGAATACATTCCTTTACATCTTCCTAGGAATGTTCATTCTAGCTCTGCTGTCCCTTTCCCCCAACATAACAATGTTTAGAGTTTATCCCATATTAATATTCTGTCTAATACTTTATAATAAAGCTGGTACTAGTGGCCAATTTTGCATAATCACGTTTACTTTTGCATGTGTATTTCGTGAATTTATGTTGCATTGTTATCGATTTACTGTAGAACGGTAGAATTCATAAAAGGAAAATGATTTGATTGCTAATTATCGTTATCTTCATTGTTGAAATTTCCTTTTTTGAATTCTACCATCACAGTACGTAGCCAGTGTTGTCAATGGACATGGACATGTCCATGGACATAGACGTCCATGGACATGGACATATAAAAATATGGATGTTCATATCCATGAACATATAGAAATATGTCCATGTCCATGTCCAATAATTTGCTTGGACATATGTCCATGTACAACACTGATCCGGATAGCTACTCTCGTCAAAGCAAGTCAGTGAACACAACTATGTTTTTTTATTTTAATATTTAGAGTTTTAGGTGTGGACGTCAAAAATGCAAAGCATTATCTACAGGTATTAACCAAAAAAATTAAGCCTCTAATTTTAATAACTAGCATTACCGCCCAAAAATTTCAAGGCCAGGTGTAAATGCGAAAAATTAAAAAGCTTTCGCGAATTTTTGTGTTTTTATAATGTAATCTAGCAGTAAAACCTGATAACGTTAGGTTTAATCATGGGTATTATTTATAGTAGGTGTAGTGTTTGTAGTCGACCTAAATTTATCGACTAAACAAAAATTTAAAAATCGCTTAGCTGACTATGCCTTTAGCGTTAGTATATAAAATATTATCTCGAATTTTCGTCGGCCTACTGTTATGAAGTTGTTTGATTGTTTATTTTCTTAAATCTCCTAAAATTTCTTATCTGATATAATTGACTAATGCCAAATCGGCTACAATCATTATTTATTAATAAATTTGAAAATTTTATTTTTTTTTAAAAAAAAACAATGCATTTAAAGTAGGGAAAATTCAATGATTTAATGCAGAAATTGCACGTAAACAGGCGAGATTATTGTGTGTAAATATATTACGAGTTTTGCGTCTCACATGATACAATAAGCATTCAGTGTTCGTGGTTTTATTTATTGAACATATAGAAATTCAATTGAATTTTTAGTTTGAATTAAGAAGCAAAGAGTCTGAACAAATACAGTATTGAGAATTTATAAACAAAATCCTGTAAAGTGACTGTATTGGTATAAAAAACCAAAACTTTTTTGTAAGTACCAAACGTATAACCTCAATAGTCACACCAATTCTTGAACAATTTCATAGTTTAAAAAAATCAAATTGAATATATGAATGGAATAAATCCAGAAGCAATCTTATATAATATGATATTTGGAATAATAAAATTATATCAACCTTCGTTATAACCAAAATATTATTTGTCATTAAAATCATCGACCAACACTGAAACAACATAAATTCAGATTCCCAGTGAGCTTTTTAAAATCCTTACTGATAGTTACGTCAGCTATAGTTGTTATTAATTCTATTATATTATCATGTGGTAATCGCCGAAAAACGTTCAACGATATATGAATGACACCAAGAACATTGGTTTATTATTGATTATTTAAATAATAAATGCGTCACTCATATAATAAAGTTTGATCTACTATCGTTATGATTAAATGTAAAAGTCATAGTCTTATCAAACTTGGAACTATATAGATTGTTAGTTCTTTAAGAAAAATTATTATCGTTATTGCTAACAAAAAAAAAATAGCCATATGCAACAAAAATTAGAAAATAATCGAGCATCTATAATGTAGGATTTGTCCCTTCGTGCTTATTTTATTGTAATCATTTTTAAAAAAATAATTGCTGTATTCTGTATTTAAGGTTATAATATAGTTGACTTAAAGATAATTAGTAATCAGCAACATTATTGTTGCGAAAAAAAATACTACAATGGATAATAATTAGACGTAAAGTATACAGTATAATAAAAATTATTATCGTAATGCTTTCATTTTTTTTTTTTTTTTTTTTTATTTATTTTTATCTTTATGTGACAAGTGACAACCATCAAGGTTGTACTTTTGAAATATATATATACGATGTGTTTGATTAGATGTGCGAAATGAAGAAAAAAAACAAAATGATCAAAAAAAATGATAAATGAATAAAAATATATATTACTAGTCTGCTAATCAAACTGAAAGAGCATTGAACTTCCAACTTTTTATCCCTTCTTACAAATATTATATATACTATATATATACTTTCTCATTACTCTAAAAAAGATTTTAAAATTAACTTGTTTTTTTTTTTTTTTTTTAACAGGAAAATGTTGCCATTAATATCTCAAAATTTAATTCGAAAAACATTGGAAACTCATTCATACTATCCCCACATTTACACTTTTCTAATATATTTAAATAACCTTGCGTACACTTAATTTTTGCAAAGTACTTTACTACAAATGGCATAACGACACGTTTTAATTCTGGCCATTTCCAAACGTGTTTGAATAACATTTCCGCACAAGTTTCTAATCTAATATTACAGAGAATGAGTTTCTTGAGATGGATTTTTAGGTCATGTATTTGGTATTTATCAGCGATACCATATAGGGAATATATTTCATCGGAGATAGAATAGGAGTTGGAAGAAACTTTATCAGTGAAGGGCAGATCGTCGGTATATAAAAATTGAAGCATTTGGAGAACTGAGTTATATGGAAAATCTGAAATTACTAATTCATAATCGAATTCATGTGATTTAAAAGGAGGTTTTGAGGGTGGAGTGAACACAGTTTCAGTAGATGAGGTTGTAGAAGCTATTGAAAGAGTGTCATCAAAAGAAGACCAGCTTTCTTCTTCATCCGGAATGGTGAGTAGTTTCTCATCACTTTCACCAATATCGGATTTTCCTTTTTCACGAATACCGAGTTTTTCATTAATTTCACTTTTTGTATCACGTTTCATTTCATCAAATATCTCTTTAAAACATTTAGATCTTTTCGCAAGGATAGAACTACTTGCGAATAATTCATGATCATCAATCATGAATCTAACATCGGCAGTCGCGGGATTATGTAATTCTTCAGTCCAAATAGTCTTTACTTTTGAAGGTGAAATTTCTTTAGCTATGTTGTTAAATGTGGGCGGAGTGGTTGAAGAGAAGGCGGTAGAAGGGTTTTGACTGAATTCAGGTTTTAGCATCTCAATACCGATTATTATTGGTGAATCTTTCAGACAAGATCTTCTGAATACTTTATAAGTATCTTTTTTAATAAGAAATAATTTGAAATTAGCATATAAATGAAAGAAAGAATGAAAGAATGAATGAAAGAATGAATGAATGAAAGAATGAAAGAAAGGTTATAATGTAAAAACATTAAAAAAATATATATATTATACCTTTTTTATTACTTAAATTATTAATCGGTAAAATTTCAGTGCCATCCGACCTTCTAACATGAATTTTATGATTACACATTGAAAGTCTTGCCATAAATTCATCACACTGTTTTGCATTTAAAGTGGACACTTGTTCCAAGTATATAACACAATAATCTTTCAGCTAAAATTTTTTTTTTTTTTAAAATATTCTTTAATATTTTTAAAATTTTATTTCAAAAATAATTTTAAATTCCGAAAATTCAGAAATTACCGGCTTAATGACCAAATGCCAAAGTTGTTTAGAACGAAATTCGTGAGCGAACGGAGGTCCATATATTGCGTGTATTAGCTGAGAGATATTGGAGATTTCGTATTCAAAATATGATCGATTTGCTTTAATAAAACTTGCCATTTTTTTATTAATTGTTTTGCGTTTTATTTTAAGATAAATTTTTTATTTCGTCAAATTACACGAAATAAAATCGTATGATTATATAATTAAGGGTTTTTAATTAAAAAAAATAGATCTCAAAAAAATATATTATATATATATATATATATATATATAATAATAAAAAATAAAACAAGACAAATCCCCAATATCAAAAATTGAGTGATCCTCCGAATTGCAATTTGATCATTAAATAATTTAAAAAGTTCTTGTAAATCATAAATCATGAAAATCATAAACCAACTCATTAAACAACAAAACAAAAAAATAAAAAAAAAAATCACGAAAGGTCTTGACGTCCAAATAAAAATGATTTTATTTGAAATCATCAGACAATTATTTATAACGCTCCAATCGTTGAATTATCATGTGAATGTAATTGTCCGGATTGCAACAATTAGAATGATTCATCTTCGATAAGAATTTGATTGTGCTGTAAGTAGTTAATGTGACATAAGGTAGATTGAGGTTAAATGTTTGATCAAGAGTGTAATAAAGTGATTATTGTTAAACGTGGGTAATTGATAATAAGAAAACTGCTTTAGTGCGCATATTTTTGATTAGTTAATGATTTTTTTTTTTTTAAAAAAAAAAGTGTTTCGCCATGATTTAATTAGTATCTCTATTTTTGTTAATAACTGTTTTAGAATAACCTATTAATAATAATTAATACCCTGAACTTATCTGTTGTTATACGCTTTCTATATATAACAATCAAGCTATCTGCTTGTTGACTGCATTTGTAAGAGATAACGATAGTGTTCATTTAACCTTTTTAAAGTAAAGTTTTCTTTTAAACTTTCTACGTAGAATCTTGTCTTTTTACTAACTTTTAAGTCTATAAAGTTTACAAGATTAAAAAAAAAGTGTTAGCCTCTGTTTACAGTATAGTAGTATTTGGTTTCGTCGCAAATTTCATATTCATATTGATGTGTATCATTTAATGTGTCATTATTTATAGTTGTTACTAAAATTAATAACGGTCTATCCCTAAAAAAATCAAGTTTATTTCGTGGTAAAAAATTTAAAGTTAATAGTAACTTTCAACTTTCATTAAACGTTTTAACTACAGTTTTGTGTTATTTCATATTTTCAAATAGTTAGATTACTAACTCTAAATAGTTAGAAAAAAAAAAGCAATATTCAAAAATTTTTTAGTGTCAATCAAACGCGTTCCCAGATAATTGCTATCTTGGGTTATAAAAAAAAATTATTCCTAGCTATCTAGCTATTTAGGATTGGTATCGTAGTTTTATCTCCAGGAACTTCTGAAATTCGGAAATTCCATTGTATTAAAAAATTTATAATCTTTATTACTCAAATATACAGTAATCAATTTATTAGAATATTCGTAAAAATACAGTAGTTAGTAGCTATTACCTGTTACTAAAAAAATTTATTATTTATTTATTACGTATAGTTTATTATTATTATTATTATTAATATTATTTTACAAAAGGCTTCAAAAAAAAAGAATTTGGATATTTCGTAAAAAAACATCTTATTTATCTCTTCTTCTTCTTCCAAACGCTTTTCCAATCTCACTAAATACTACCAATATTATGAGACATATTGCTATTTTTGCCCAACCTAACCCTGGAACTGGTTTTAACGAAAACCAATCATTTATTCCTGTTATACAGTATTACGTAAAAAATTATATTATTATTATTATTTTTATTATTACTATAACTATTAAAATTACTAAATATGCGTCTTTTACCTGGAACATATATACCAATAACTAACGCAGCAAATGATCCAAAAACTCCTATAATCATCCACTAATTTTCAAAAATGGGTAAACACGGTCAACAAAAAATCATTAAAAAAAAAAAAAAAAGTTTTTTCTCGGCAAAATTTTTTTTTACCTTATTTCCTAATAAAGGTGTTCTAAAAAAACTTTCATTTAAAGTTCTAGATAAGAACCCTTGGAACAATTGCATAGTGATTAACGTAGTAAATGCCAAAGATTGCGCATCGCTTATATCTAAATTTTCTATAGATAAACCAATTTTGTATACTCCAAATGTCGCCAATGCCATTACTGTTGATTGCATTAATACAATTAATGTCGTATAAACGTTAAGTACTCCCGAATTAGGATTTCTTGGTTTACGCCTCATTATATCTCCTTCTGCTGGTTCTATACCAAGTGACATCGCAGGTGGTACATCAGCTTATTAATTTATAGAATTATTTTAGTTAGTTATTTTAAAATTATCATTATCGTTATTTTATTTTATTTTTTTTTTAGAGAAAAAATTAAATAAAGCATATACCAATTATATTTGCGAATAAAATCATAATAGTTGTAAATGGCAACTCCGTATTAATAATCGCACATAGAAACATTAATATTATTTCTGCTCCATTACAACTTAATAGATAGACAATAAATTTAAGAATATTGTCAAACACTTGTCTGCCTTCTTCTACTGCTATAACAATGGTTGAAAAATCATCATTCGCTAAAACAATATCTGCTGCTTGTTTTGTTATTTCTGTGCCACTTATTCCCATAGCAATTCCTATATCTGAAGCTTTAATTGCTGGTGCATCTAATAATACATTAAATCTTATTTTAAGTTTTGTTTGTTTATAAAAAATCTTTTTTAATATAGTATATATACATATTAATATATATTATTATATTAAAAAATTTACCATTAACTCCGTCACCGGTCATGGCTACTGAATTTCCAAGGTTTTGTAAAGCTTGAACAATTTTAAGTTTGTTATCAGGACTAATAAGCGTATTTATATTAATTAATTTTTTATTAAAAATTTATTATTATTTTTTTTATTAATTAATAAAATATTTACTCACCTAACTCGTGCAAATACACTGGGAAATGGTTTCAAATCTTTTACGGCTTGTTCGGAAAGCAGATCAAACTCTGCTCCAAGAATAGCTAAATTCTATTGAATAAAATTTTTTTTATCAATAAATATTTCATTTGGACTAATCACAATTTTTTTTTTATATGTGATACCTACCGTATTCGGATCTCCTGGATCGATAATACCAATATCTTTGGCTATTGCAGTGGCTGTAGCTATATGATCTCCGGTTATCATTATAACTTGAATTCCGGCCTCTTTACATTTACGAATGGATTCTTTAACTGCTTTTTTAGGTGGATCAATTAATCCAATTAAACCAACAAATGTTAAATCTGTTTCATCGAATAAAGGATTAATGGTTGGAGAATCTGGAGTGTCTAAATTTTTCTCTGAGTCATGAGAAGATATAGATAATGGTGATTTATCATCATCGTAAATTATTTTAAAAGCTAACCCAAGAATTCGTAACCCTTGTGATGCCATCCTTGAGCTTTGTTCTGATACAATGTCAATAAATTTATCAGATAATTCCTTTGGTTGACATTCTTCTTTTTCACCAAAAACTATATCGAATGGTAAAATTGGTTCTGTTGACGCGACTTTTGGTAAATGACGCGTACATTTTCGAAGTAATTCTTCTGGTGCTCCTTTAGCAAGGACTAGTTTTATTGGCTTTGAATGTCCTAATGATGTAGAATCTTTAATCTCATAAACAACACTCATAAGTTTACGTTCACTATCAAATGCCTTTTCATGAATTTTAGTGAATCCACAATCTTTTTCCCAATAATTCTTTGAAAATCCTCCTTTTTGAGCTGCAAGCAATAATCCTACCTATTTTATTTTAGGGTTATTTAATAAATCTTTTCATTTTTTAACATTAAGACATTAAGGTAGTGATTAGAGTATATATAATTTACCTCTGTTGGATCTCCAACCCCTTTCCATTCATTATTTTCTTTAACAACAGATGAATTGTTACATATACAGGAAATCATTAATGCTGTCATCAAATGTGATGGCATATTTTGTGAATCTTTAGGAATTTCTTGAGGTCCCGACTTTCGTAATGAATCTTCATGTGATTCAAAGGTTTTCCGATGATACTTTGAGGAAAGATATAAAATACCACCTTCATTTGGATCCATAGAAGTTGGCTCAGTAAATGTGTATAATGATTCATCTGCTGTCCATAATTCTATTGGTCCCATTTTTCCTTCAGTAAGAGTACCCGTTTTATCCGAACAAATAATTGTAACACTTCCAAGTGTTTCCACTGCTGGTAAAGTTCTTACTATTGCACTACGTTTTGCCATTCGACGTACACCGATAGCCATTGTTACAGTTGTAACAGCTACTAGACCTTCTGGAATAACCGAGACAGCCAAACTAATCACAAATAACAAACAATTGTTTTTTAATATTAAAATAATATTAAAATAATATTAAAATAAAATATTAAATTATTTACATACCTTATACCAATAAAAACCATTGTTATTACATTATGTTTATATGCAATTCCTATTATCACGACAAGAATACACAAGACGAAAGCAAGTAAAACAAGCCATTTCCCCAATTTTGACAATTTACGTTGAATTGGGGTTTTTACTTGTTTAACTGAAGTTATAGCGGCACTAATTTTCCCAATCTATTATAAAAATCACATATGATTAATGTTTTTTACATTTTTAATACTGTAATTTACATTTTTTATAAGTCTTATTTACCTCAGTGTTACTCCCAGTTCTAACTACAACTCCTTTACCACGACCTCTGGCGATTGTGGTTGACATGAATGCATTTCCCTTGCATTCACCTAGTGGAAGGTGCCTTGTCTATGACATTAATAGTAAACACATTAATTACGTTATAAGTGAAACTTATAGAATTTTTAATTTTCATTATAAATGCGTACCCTTGTCCAAATTTTTTTAGTGTCTTTGCTGACCGGAAGACTTTCTCCAGTTAAAATTGACTCAATGACTTCCAAATGTGAACTTTCTACAATACGTACATCAGCAGGAACTGCATCACCTTCTTCAAGAACAACTATATCACCTGGAACAAGTTGTGAAGAATCAATAACCATTTGTTGACCATCACGTACTACTTGAGCCTGATGTTATTAAATTGTAAAAAATTAGGATAAACCCTTCTTAGTTTTACATAACAAACAGAAATATATATATATATTCGTATTATTCGTACTTGTGGGACAGATAGTTTTTGTAAGGCTTCCAAAGCTTTTGTCGCTTTATATTCTTGAGTAAATCCGATTATAGTATTAAGAACGATGACAAATAATAATACACCCATATCCTTAAAGTCAGCTAATGCCGCAGTAACAATTGCTGCGGCTATTAATATTAATACCATAAAATCTTTTAGTTGATTAAATATCATACTAAAGATAGAATTTTTTGGAGGTTTAGGTAGTTGATTTGATCCATAATGATCCAGTAGTAATGGTATTTCAGTTGTAGGTAAACCTTCCGTTAGTGATGTGCGAAACATTTTCAATACTCGAGTCACATCGCGATCAAAATATAAGGCTAAAATAAATAATAAATAAATATATATGATATTTATAAAAAGGTTTATATAAATCAAAGATGAATTATAATATAACTTACATGGAGGTGGTAATGCAACACCTCTAAGTGATGGCATTCTAGGTTTCTTAATTACATTCGTAAATTCTTTGATTAATTTTTCAATATCACCTTGTTCGTCTTCTTTCACTAGTTCATGCCAATCCGAAAACTGTGGAAACCAATTCGTTAGCATATATATTATGGCAACTGCTGATTGTTTGACTGTTGGATCTACATCTTTACGACAACGACGATGAAGTTTAAGAGCGTGATAAAGATCGGAAACATTTTTTTCACGAACAGCCTGACGAAATTCCTCCACTAATAAATGATATTATAGGACTTATCCTAAATAGTAAAATATTAAACATTTGATAATCTGATAGATTAATCATACCTTCTTCCATGAATTCTCCAAAGAGAATGAAAGCTCTATTAGCCTCTCGAGTCATTTTCCTCTTTAGCAATCCACCTTCCATATCGGACATATTTAATAATAACCCTTCACATAAACGTTTCATTAATTCGAAATCCAAGTTGGGAAGTCTACCACCCTTAAGACGATAGTTCATAACATATTGTATTCCAGCCAATACATTTTCAAGAGATAATGATTGTCGACTTTCTTTTATACCAAAAAGATCGTTGACTATAATTGTAAATCATAATTATATAAACCTTTCTAAATAATCATAAAAAACTTTATTATAATCATTATTATAAATAATACTAAGTTTACCATGGATATCTATTTGGTGTTCAATCGAAGCTTTACCATCACGAATAGATTGAATTTCAATAGTCGATGGTCGAGACATTTTTTTTTTTTTTTTTTTGAAAACAGTTATCAGTTAAATTTTTGCCTTTTATATTTTTTTACGCAAAACTATAATCGAAACCCAAATTAGGTTTAAAATAAAAAGCTATCTATTCTTTTATTCTCCAAATATATGGGATGATCTTAGAAAATCCTATGATTTACTTCATTTTTCATAAAAATCATTTTCTATAAAAATTCCCATATAATTATACCCCATTTTCATTGTTCATATGTTCTGTAACTAGTTTATTCTAGTTTGTTTATTAGAATGCCTCGATCCATAATTATGGTTATGGGTAATTAAAATAACAATAACGTTTGAACTTTTTTGTAATACAGCATATGGTTTTTTTTGTAATACAGTATATGTTTTTTATTATCATTTTTTTTGTTTCAACTTTCCAAAAATAAAATTATTGATAACAAACTATAATGTAGATTATTGTAAATTATTTAATTATACCGATAACACATCACATTGTTCACATATAACGTTGAATTTTTAATTCACTAAAAGCATTTAAGTAAACAAACATTATAAGTTCATTGACCCTTAAAAATTTTAGACAAAAAAAAAACAAATATACAGTATAAAAAAAAAAAAAGTGATACAAATTAGCGTTAAGTTAGACATGCATATATGGTAGCTACGTACTGTACGTACGTACGTAATAGGTTTAAGTTATGTCATCATCCTACGATCAGAATTCGGACAATTAGGTGATTTGTATAATGACGAATTATTGCTCTCATGATTTTCGTGGTAAAAATCCTAAAATAGTTGATTTATAAAATATTATAGTTGAAATTCTTTTTAATTTCTTGTGATTTCACGTTATATCTTTGGTCGTACTTATTTTTTTTTGCCAAGCAAAATAATGATACCGTATCGAACGATTTAGGATATATTTCGTCTCAGAAATTTTATGATACCAGACCAAATCAAAATCACAAGATATAATAAATTCTTAAAAATAACTGGTCTTATATTACAAATTAAAATTTCTATGCACACAAAATTGCCTCAATCTTTTGGCAGGTTTTAAAAATTTCTGTTTAAGAAAATAAAATCATGCTACGGTTGTACAAACAAATAAATTTTTTACTCAGTTAGATTGTTTTAAGCGCCTTCAAAAGAACCCTTTCTTAACACGAATTCTAATCTAAATCTAATCTAAATCTAATTTTATTCTAACTTTTAATAGTAAATTATTTTATTAAAAGTATATTTGGCGCTGACACTGCTAGAGCATAGTATGAACCAGGTGGGTGGGCAGGGTCCAGTAAGTGTGAGCCGATGTTACACTAGTTTTCTTCTTTTGTTCAAAGTAACGGTAAACTCCGGCTATTGTCCATTATAGAGCTTTGGGATTCCTTATTCGAATAATACGTATTCGAATAATTTGGATCAGTAAATTTCTATTCGAATATTCGCTGAATGACTAATATTATTTTGAATAAGTACTATTTTATTCAAATAACGTATAAGTTATAGTATATAATTAGATATATAGCTATATAATAATATATAGTTACTACTACTGTATGTGTGAAATAGCCAATGACTAAAGGTTTACATGACGAATAATTTATACTGGTTATTCGAATTATTCGTCAGATAAATAATATTCGAATAACGGATATGAATGCGAAGCTCTAAGTATCTTGTTCCACAAAAGACCCGAATCAGATTCGAATTCGATCCGGTTCTAACCTCTCGGAAATCGAAGCCAACAGCGAGTCACGTGATCGAAGGGACACGAGAATGTACGGTAGCTATCCCACAAAAAATTTTACCCCCCTCGTGATTTTTAACCAATTGGGATGTTAAGGTTAGGGGTTAGGGTTATTTTAGATTAGGTTAAAGTCACGTTAGGGGGTAGATTCATTGATTAATGTTTTTGTGGGAGATCTACAGGCGTCGACACGAGACATTGGAGCTAATTAATCAGGTGTTGTAGTAAAATCCAATTTGTGTAAATTTTGACATTTTTTGCATCAATCGATTGATATAATATAGCAAAAAGAAGTTACAATTTAAGATTTTTAATTAATTAATTAAATACTTTGAAGATTATTAAACTAATCGTTTTGTGTATAAATTGTTGGAGAAAAATAGTTGGTATGCGAGATGAATCAATTTTAGAATACTAGACACCATTCATCGATTTCACCGATCAATGCAAAATCTGCACGCTAGTTTTATTACAATACCTAATATATATAGTTTTGATTAATTAGTATATCAGAAGCCCCAACGAGACATGAACTATTCAGTGATGGATCTATTATAAGTTAGTATAGACAAGCAAAAGTTTAAATACGGTGATTTAGAAATTCAAAAAAGTGTACATTTGAATCTATTTATAGTGTCCTTTATTGATAATAAAAGAATGTTATGGCAAGTGTGCCTTGTTATGAAAAATTTTTTTTCTGTATATATATTTTTTTCTTGTGTTTTATTAGTGATTTCGTTGAAACCACGGACCTTGGTTTGAGATCGCAAATACTGTATTGGTTTGAGACCCAAGATCGTAGTTTCGAGTCACAAAATTAAATATATAAATACAACTAATAAAAAGAATGGAGAATTCGCTTGAGTTATAAATGAAGTAATAAATAATGTATTTAACCTTTCTCTATCAACTAAACCATTCCTTAATGACTCACTATCATTAAATCCGAATCTTTTAATAAACATTCATCCCGCATAACTTATGCTTTGTAACCCCGAGCTAACTTGACCTCACGTTATCCAGATCTCTCTCCTGGTTACAATATCTACAAAGTGGAGTGAATATATAACCAATTACGCTATATACGGCACTGGCTATATTTAACAACAATATTTCTCCGTTATGCTTATACGCAGAGCATTTACTTCACAAACTTTTTAAAAATTTATATATTTATCTAGTTGTAAAGTAAGTAACAAAAATTATATCAGAATTGTCTCTGAAAAAAAATATATCCAATATTATACAATTAAAATAGAAAAGACATAATTTCGACAAAATTGGCCTGAATTATATAGTTAATAATGGTTAACTTTGTCTTCTCAATAAATGGGTTTCAAAAGTTCAATGAAAAAATCAACTTTTTTCTAGTGAATTTAAAATTAAATTAATTCGTTAAATATCTTTTGTTTTATTATTTCTTTTATAATTCGTAACCTAACAACTTCATTACATTCTAAATTATGCGTGCTCATATACATCAGATAAAATTCATGATACATTACACATGATACTCTAAATATGCGGTCTCGTTTTTGACTAAGTAAATGATTTGCGAGTTTTGACACTTGGATAGTCATCAATAAAAGTAGCAGAGTTAGGATATGGCACCCCATATAATAGGTATTAATTACTCCTAAATAAAACATATCCCCACAATTTTCAGTTGAGTAATCTTTCTCTTGACAATAGCATGGCAGGACAGAAATTCGACTTATACATAAATATTACACAAAGATTTGTATATAATTTAAATATATATGAAAAGTATACTAAAAATTTATGTGAATTTCACAATAAGTAGATGGTGAGATAATCTCTGTAATCAAGATGTGAGTTTATTAATGTTGAAATTAGGAAAAAATATATAGTGAAATAAAATTTATGAATTCGACATTAACTTTATTCATGTCTAGCAGAATCTAAAAAATTTAGATATTGTTGTCTTGCCTAATTTAACTAGCTCACAAAATCGTCTATAAATCTGCAGTGTAATTTTTAAAAACTAATTTGAAATCGGTTTTAATCGGTTTAATATATGAAAGATAAAGCTGGTTTTAAACTTTACTTCTAGGACATTGTTTTACTTATCACTTACTCCGTAAGTTGTTCACAAATACCCAATAGCATTTCCAAAAATCATCTAAAGATTGGAATCGACGAGTTTCATATATAAAAAATTTAATGTATATAGCATTAAATTGGTTCTACCACAAAATCCTGAAAACCATTTCCTCGAAAGAATATAAATTGGCCAACATTATAACTAATGCCGGCTAACTTTGTCGGTATTAGGTCCTTTCGGAAATTTTTCTTTTGGGTTTTCACGGTAAAATCCATTAAATTTTTATCTATGATAAATCAAAAAATTTATCAAAAAAAATAGCAAATTTTGACCGATGCTCGATGATGACCGACTTAAAAGCTCAATAAATGAAAGAGTTTTTGATGCTCGAAATTTTTCGAATAATTAATTCTTCATCGATTCCACCCTCAAATCACGTTGCAAGTTATATCGGGCCTTTTCAAATAATAAATAGAATCGAAATTATGCCATTTTTAATATGTATTTATCATATCTAAATATTAGATTTGACAATATAGAAATATTATGATTAAGGCGAAAAAATTTTAAATTTTAAATGGTAAAACTTGTATAAATGAATACTGTTTAAATTTAATATACTGTATAAATGAATGTAAAACTAGACACTAAGTTGGTTACTTACACTCTTTATTGAATAATGCATAAAATTTTACAGAAAATTCGAAAAAATTCGCGATCGGATGATTGTAACCCAATCAATAATCAATAAACTTTCATTAATACAGTACTACTTTACTGAAAAACAATTTGCAATTAATTATAAAGTAATATAAAGTAATATATAGTTACTTGGTAGCAGCAATTTTCTTTATAATAACTATGGGATCTTTGCTAGGAAAATCGCCTTCGGGATTTTCCGATAAGACTAATTCGGAAAAGCTTAAACCAGAATGCCGCATATGTAAATCATCTTTTTAATTCTGGTCAAAGCTTTCCGAATTGGCCCTATCGGAAAATCCCTACTATTAATTTTTTTAGTTTTAAGTTACTATATAATTATTTTATTACTGTAATATATATATATATATTTATATACTATATATTAGCAATGCGCCTACGTACTACTTAATTTTGCAAATTTTTACGTTCAAAAATCACCTGACCACGAATTTTTTCTGCACCACTATAGATACAAGAATTTTACAATTTGATTGATTAATATTTTATATTGGCCTATGTAAAGTTAATTAATTGGTTCTCATAACCCGGCCGGGTCAAATTTTATAAAAAAATTTTTTATATGTTATAATAACTGGGTAGGTTTTTAAAAAAAATTTAAAAAATTTTATAAATTGCTATACTGTATATAAAATTAAAAAAAAAAAAGCCATTTAAAAAGTTTAATATTACGAGAACCAATAAATTAAATTTGCGTGACCTTATATAACTTTTTTGTAAATGAATATCCTGTCTAAACGTATTGGAATAATAATCTTGAAAAAATCAAAATAAGTAAATAATGTGATATAATATCGTTCAATGAATTATATATGAGTTGGAACAATTAAATACGAAAATTTTCCTTTGATTTTATCCAAAGATTTAGAATTGAATGATCCATAAATAATCTCATCAGATTTAACATTAACAGATCCATGATATTGACAATTTTCAGATCCAATTTCGAAACAATAATCAAAAATTTGATTTACAAAGATCAGATTATTAGAAGCTTGCTCTTTGGTGAACAAAGCATTTTTTTGACTATAAGATATTTTATTATGAGTTCTGCTCTTACGCCACGTAACTTCTTTTTGGCCAAAACTACATGCTTCAAGAGGGATTCTTGCGCCAGTTTGACTAGAGTTGTATGTTTCAAGAGAGTCTACAACACTGTTCATTAAATAAATTAGATAATAATGAAAAGTTATGTAAGCAGCTAATATTATTTAATTATTCGAAAAGACAAATATTTATTTTACCAAGCATATAGTGATAATCTTTGTAAGACATTTTTGTCTAACACTTTGTTTCTTTCTTTGGTGTCATAGGCGAATAAGCATGCAGAATGTTTATAAAGTGCTATATGAGTACCAATAATAATGGACGAAATGTCTTTAATAATTTTTGTAGGAGTATAGTTATTAATTGCTGAGTTTGATCCGGACATGGCAGCAGAGTTAACTGAATTTGTTCCTGATATGGTAGCAGAGTTATCGGTTGCTGAGCTTGAGTCATTATTAGTTATTATATCTGGTTCCAATACACAAGTACATAATATACAGGATTCAGAGAATCTTGAAGCCCCAGTATTTTCTATGACGCAACGATTTTTTTCTTCAAATTTAAAATATTTCTTGCTTTTAAATATAATGGGATATTTAATTGAAATTGAATCAAATTTGAATTGCGCAGGTAGACCAACAATAATCCAACAAAGTTTAAGTATTAAATTTCGGTTTTCAGCTTTATTCTGAATTGAGTGAACAACAATTTCAGGCGTCTCTTCGTCTACATAATTCACATGAAAAGAAAATACACTCTTATCTTCTTCACCCATGATCGATGCGTAAATCTGGCATTCTCTTATTTTTATATCTTCTAAATCCCCAATATGTGTGCTCAATGGATAATTATATGGCTTTGAACCATCAAATTTTATCCGTTCAACATGCGCTATTACGTATTATTATTATGATTATGCAAAATATGAATTATTAAAATTTTCAAAAGAATATTACAGCGCTTTTCAAATTACTGTTATCAGCAAATTTCATAATCTAGAAAAAAATTCAAATATATGATTGGTTAAAAAATTAATAAATAATTTTTAGCCAATCATAGATTTACCCTACATGGAATTTGCTGATCACAGTAATTTGAAAAGCACTATCGCTATAATTTGATTAATTTATCACATACCTTTTAAAATTGGGTAGCCTAATACGTCGAAAATTTGTTTTCGCAATTTATCATCCAGTAAATCAAATATCAACCCAATTTCATCATATTCAATTACATCCCAAGTGGCATGATCTTTTAGAGACTTTAGCCAAGGTTTTATAGAATCGTCTTGATTGTCATATTCTTCTGTAATTCCGCCGACAACACGAGTTCTTACAGTTGAATAATAGTTGAATACTTTTGCTTTTTTCTCGGTACTACGAGAAATATTTAAATTTACATCAGCTTTGGCAACGCTCAGTGCAGAAAGACTGATCTTATTTTTTGAATCAATTGTTTTTGTTTTTGAGCTTTCATCTACAATAGCGTAATAAATTAATGTTAATATTTTAAATAAGTCAGTTTATTGATGATAATAATATTTACTTGAATTGCTAGTGTATTTTTTCTCTTTAACTATCGCCCCTCCAAATACGAGACGGCGTGCGTAGAATTGGCCATATTTTTTTGAAATCTCTCGAAGTTTTTCGAGTTTTTTGCTATCAGTGCTCATAATTAATGCATTTTCAACAGCTTTAATAAATTCTTCAGTTGGTGAGATACATGATTCTTGGAGGACAATTACTGCCTTTTCCCACTTTTGATGAGAACATTTAGTATATTTTTCAAGATGGCTAAACATTTGTTTAGATACTTCATGTGATAGTCCAAGAGACGTAGAAAGCCAAAGAGAACTTGCTAAAACGTTTCCACCTAATATGAGATTTCTTTTGCAAAAAGCTTCAAGGTTATGTTCGCATTCTTTTTCATCTTCAGAATGATTATTTAATAAATATTTTCTTTGAATTTTGTTTACACTGATCTTAAATGCAGATTCAGAGGCATCTTTGATGAATATATTATCTTCGTCGAATGTAAATCCATGTTCGCATTTCATAATTAGCTGAGTCCAATCATAATCGGTTGTTTGTCTTATATACAAAATTGTTTCACTATCAGAAGGTTGTAATATCTCATCTAGTTTAGTGTTTGATTCATTGACGGGCAAAATTTGATTATGATTTTTGTCTAAAAAAAAGCACTGGGACCTTCGCCCCTTCTTCTCATGAGGGTATCCCGAATTTTTTCAAGCGTTGCTTCTTTGGGCAATTTATGTACAAAGGATCCATCTTTCAAATTGAAGCCATTTGATGTATTACCAGTGACTGTTTTAATGCTAACACTAATTTCAATACTATCTTGAAGTAAATTGATTGCATTATCCATAGTGAAGAAAGTATGAACGCAAGTACGTATGTACGAAGTTTATTGTTATGGAAATAACGATGTACTAACGTTTAGGTGTAACTGATCATGTTTACTTTTCTGTTCGTGTTACGGTACGAATATCGATATAAATTACATTATTTATAATTCCTTTTCTAATTACAGGATGTCGATGAACACATCGATAAAATGGCTTGAAGAAGCTGTTTCAAAACAATATATAAACTTCATTGAATATTTTGAATTTTATGATTTAAAAGAAATAGAAAGAGGTGGTTTTTCGATTGTGCACGGGTCCGAATGAAAAAAAAACGGGTTAGATGTTGCAATTAAATTTAACAGAAACTCCGATTTCGATATTATTATTAACGAAGTATTTAAAAAAAAAATGTATTGAAATTGAAATTGAATGTTATCCATTATTTTAATAAATTTTTTGTACGCAGATTCAAATATTGCAGAAAGTTTGTTGGCATCCAAACATCATCCAATTTTACGGAATAACCAAAGGTTAGTGAAAATTCTTCAAAATATATGAGTGTTACTAAGCGAAAACCTGTAAGAACTTTTTTCACTGTGATGGACTCAGAAGAATTATGATATACGTTACAGTCAATGTTCTGATCATTTTTCGGAATGCTTACCGTATAAGCAATATCATAATTCTCCAGTGACTAAGTCCAATATATAAATTCAAATTCGTGCTTCAAGTTATCATTTTGCAATCATATTGATTGTATAGGTATCAATATTATTTATTTCAGATCCAGATGGCCAATATGGCATAGTCTTGCAACTTGCTGAAGATGGAGACTTGTGCCAATATTTAAAAGATAATTTTCCAGAGCTAACATGGGCAAATAAGATACACATAGCAAAACAAATAGCTCATGGCCTTGAATTTTTGCATAGAAATGATATAATTTGTCGAGTGCTTGTAAGTTAGTAAAATCTATTGATGACTACGGACTACTTATAGATAATTTATACTAATATTCATTTTTAATAAGTAGCACTCTGGGCATATTTTGTTTCATAAAGGTCAAGTTATGATATCAGACTTCGGCATTTCTTTTAATAAGACATCGGCACCTTTGAGCGATGAATCTTATGGATTACCAGCATACGTTGATCCCCAACTTAACAGCAACATTAATTACAAAGTTAATGAAAAATCTGATATCTATAGCTTAGGAGTTATTCTTTGGGAAATTTCGAGTGGCCGAAAACCATTTGAATATTACCACAATAGCCTTGCAATATCGGTTATGATCTTTAATGGAGAGAGAGAAACGCCTGTGGAAAATACACCATCTAAATATGTTGAACTTTCAAAAATTGCTGGGATCATGATCCCAACAAGAGGCCAGAAGCTAAAGAGGTATTAAAAGTCTTAAAAAATATAGAAGAAAGTCTGGCGATATCTGAATATGTTGAAGATCCCGAGAAGAGGCCAAAAACTAAAATGACAAAAGGGATAGATGAAAGTTTGACAGATAGTTATCTTAAAACAGAATCTGACGAAACAGTTAACTATCAGTATGATAAAGTACATGATACTTACGCGAAATCTCCGGAAGATGATTTCAATAATTATGCCAATTACCTTATGTCAAATAAAGATGTTGAAAAAAAGGATAAACTTAAACATTACAAAGAACCTGTAGAGCCTATGAATTTGACAATAGAAGAAAAATATATAAGTTTAATGGAGTGTCAAAATTTATATCATGGCTTAGTTTTTGACATGCATGGAATAAATCTAGCAAGTCTTTCAGCAAGTAGCTTTAAAAAAAAGCAGCCTAAAGCCAACTTATTAGTATCTGTAAATTTTCAAGCAAAGCTATTGATATCTACAAATAAAGAAACGTCTTTTTTATTAAAAAATCACATTGATCCGTCTACTATTAGTCAAGAAGATCGCATTTGGTTATCTGATATTTACAGAATTTCCGATTCAACAAAGTGATGTTTATCTGGAAATACAATACCCGCAAGCTGAAATAAGTTTTGAAAAAGAACAAATAGAGTCATTTTCGAAATTATACACCATGGCAATAGAATCTCTAAAAAATCATGATCCGCATTACGAATTAATGAAAATATTTGAAGTCTATGGACATTTTTTGCCAAAAAGGATCATTGTTGGGCATAAATTATATAGGATGACACCGTTAATTGCGAAAGATTCACTAGAACTATCCACTCAAGAAATTGACTTCAACGTTAAAGATTTTACAAATTGGACAATATTTTGAATAAATGGGAATGTTATATAACACCACATGATTTTGATGCAACTTATTTAATATCAGTTGATGGAGAAACAATCATGAGAAATGAACTTGATATGTGGATAGCTGGCTGGTTAAAAAATAGTCTTGATTCATTGCAAGTTATAAACTGGAAAGAACTTTATCCATTATATGAAATATTTGATGAATCTCTTCAAAAAAAAATTAAATCTATACTTGGAATTGATGATATAGCGAAAACTTTCGGAGTCAAAGAGAAAGTACTTATCACAGGGGTAATCCCAATAGAAGAATGTGCTTATCAGTATCGCGTAAAATTTCCCGTTAATTTTAAGTCCAATAACTATCAAATTTTTGGAAAACTTGTGAAATCTGATGGTGAGCCAATTTCTGAAGCAGTTATCAAGTTCAAATCTACCAATAAATATGGATTTTCAGCAAATATTGAAAATTTTGAAATAACTGAGTAAGTGATTATTTTAATATATATATATATATTAAGTAGTATTTTTAATAGTTATTTCAATAATTTATTTCAATAATTTTATTTCAAACAAGATTTATGCGCTTGCAAATAAATTGGATATTGATTGGAATACCTGCAGAAGTTGGATACTTCAGTACAAATACACGAGACATTGACATAATCGATTTCGATAGCATTTTGATTACACCAATAACCAACGGCAACAATTGGGTTATAATTTTAAAAACTCCAGAAGATTTATCATCCGATTCAATTCTTTTTACTTCGTTTACATACCCTTTGTCGAATTATGAACCGAATTTCATTGCAACTTTTAAAAGCTATGATGATGAAAAAAAGAGAAATTAGAGTTAATGTATATGATCCTGGATTTACTAATAGAACTAACGAAGAGAATTTTGGCAATGAGAATTTTGGTTCTAAACAGGAATTAATTCAATGGTGTATTCTTATTCCTCCAGAAAATCAAGAGTTCATTAAAGCAGATATTGGCTCCAGCTTCTCAATTAACTTAAGAACAATGGGTCAAAACATCAATAAATCTAAATCTATTATCTATGATTAGAATGTTAAAAGATCCGAACAAACTCAACCATAAACCCAGATAAGCAAAGTTCTTCGGGAGTTTGATTCTTTTTTGATTCTATTGCGCACTAAATATTGACACTTCGTTGAAGCCATAAACGATACTTTGTGGTGATTTTTTATTAATAAAATGGTGTGTTCCCAAAAAGTACTTTAAAGTGTATAAATAAGTTACCCGAGCAATTGATTTATATCAGCCAATCAGACGAAAGTTTTCCTATGATCCTTTACACGAGATGTAAATCACATGCCTATGGTCCAAAAATACTTAATCGTGATTTGCTGTAGGTAACATCCCGATAGTAATTTTGTTCTGCGTGTTATTTAAAATCATTTTGACGTGCTAAAGCATGGACACGTATTTTATTTTTGAAATAATACAAAAAGATTATTTCATTTTTAATAGCAATTTCTTTGAAAAAAAAATTTTTAAGACAACATTAATTATCGATTTTAATTCTGTAATTTGTCATAAATAAAAGGATGTCGCAGATCTATTAAATAAACCTAACTATAACACATCTTACACATATTCTCTTCTTATTATCAATCCTAATTTAAAGTACATGTTTGTGAAATACACTGGTAAAAATTAAAAATTCGACATATCGAAATGGCAACATTTGACTGCCATTCGAATTTTTAACTTTTACTATGGTAGTTTAATAAATGTAATATACCTAAAACAATCATGACCTGTACCAAATTTGAGTTAGTAAAAAGTAATATGTAACATAATTTAAGTGAAGAGACCCAAATAATTAGGCGTCTCAACCCATGCAATTAATTATAGTTTCGATAATATCTCATTAAATAGCTCAATTATCGTATAGCTTGGGTCATTCAAATTGTTTGACATGTCAACAGTAATCGAAAAGAATTTATAGAAAAACCTTTAATTAGTTACTTATATTTCGAGGAAAAATTAAATCAATGCAAATTAATAAGCTATAAAAATTTGCATTATAAAATGAAAAAATACAATAATAAATAAATAAATATATATAAATTTGGGGATCGAGGTAGTAATTTATATGCATCGTGTGATTTTTAATTTACAAATTTGTTAGTAATCAACTTAAAAACCACCCGGCTTTAGACCTCCAAAATTTGTCAACCCAATTTTAGATTTTAGATTTTAACTATGTAATTATATGGGGTCTTTGCCTTGAAAATCACTTTCCGACATTTCCGATCGGACAAAGTGTATTAGTTCATGTTTATATGCAAACCTCTTTTGTCTTTGTGGTTCAATAGTTTATAGAATAAAGTTTCGAATCAATAAAGGCAAAAAGAGATTCAAATATAAAACGTGAACTAATATACGGATTTGTTTTTGTCTGAATTAACCAGATCAGAAATGTTGGAGGGTGATTTTCAAGGCAAAGACCCCATATATGTAATTATATATATATATCATATCCTTAAACTTTGATAAATTTTTAGTGATAAAAAATTTTCTTTTAAAATTTAATAAATAAATTGATCAAACATATCTCTATCAAATTTTAACTTAATAAAATTTAGGTTCAAACCTACACCTATTCATCTGATTTGGTTGCAGTTAATGCTAAAAGTTGGATTACTATTTTAAAATATTAATACCAAATCTAATTCTAAATCCTAATCTAATCCACTACCAATATAAAAAATGATAAATGTACTGGCCTATTTCTATTTGCATTATAATCTAAATATCTACAGTGTAAAGTACAAAATAAAGATGATTTTTTTTTTTTTGATTACATATTAAACAAGTTTAATCTAGTGCTTACCTTCAGGAACCTCAATAGAGTCAAGTGGTTTGCTTATGAAATCTAAAAAATATATTAATGTAATTTTTTTATATTTTAAAGATTAATTCAAGAATTTATTACAAACATAAATATGTTAATATACACTAAACAGTTCTCTGAAAATGCAAATAAATTATTACCTGCATTGATTGGTTTAGGAAGTTTCTGAAATTTCAAATGCTTGCTTGTATAAATATTACGTGTCTGATAATTGAGTCGTATTGAATTAGATCGACAAAGTGGTAAATTTCTTGTTAAATTTTCAATTACTTTAACTTGTTTATATAATTCGGTTTCCTCATTAATTAGATCTTTTAGATATTGTTTTAGTACATCGAACAGTTCTTTAGCAGTTGGCCGTTTTTGAGGTTCAGCATCTAAGCATTTATTCATTAAGTCCAAAAGTAACTGAGGAACTTTACACCTGATTTCAGGTCTACGACCATTACAAATTTGAATTGCCAAATCTTCATTGAATGGGACGTCATGAAACGGTGGATATCCTGTAAAAACTTCTGACATAATTATTCCAAAAGAATAAATATCTGATTGCCGAGTATATTTTTTTTCATGCAACACTTCTGGAGCTATATAAGGGAGTACACCAAAAACTCCTTTAATACTTGAGTCTTGAGATACTGGTTTACATAAACCAAAATCAGTAATGCGGGGATTAAACATATTTATATTAACTATATTCCCTGAATGAAAATCTTGATGCATTAATCCTGCATCATGAATTGTGTAAAGCCCATCAGCTATAAAACATAAGCTAATCACTTTACTCTTCCAATCTAAGTCATAATATTTGCGATCTAGTAATTTTCGAAGACTTCCATGCGTTGCACACTGCATAACAATCATATAATTATCATTATTCGGATCTTCAGCTATTCCATAAACTGAAATTGCTGAGATACCACCATGTTTATGTTGATTTTCAACCTTAAATATTAATTAAGGTAAATAAACTACTATATATTATGTTTAAATAATAAAACTTGTATAATGCTTACCTCTTTCAAAAATTCATTTATTGAATTTGCGGATTTCTGAAGACTTTTTAAACAGACTTCTATTTGTGGTTTTCTCTTCCATTTATTTTTCTCTTTATAAAATCCTATAATATATCCGTCAGTCCATAATGCCTTATAAACGGCACCAAAACCTCCTCTAGAAAGATACTTTATATTTGTAAATTTATTAAAAGGAATCCATTCAATAATTTCCCTAAAACTTTTTGCCCTAAGCTGTATTCGTTGAATAAAGCCATCGATAATAGAACTTCCACTCGTCCAATTGCGAAATTCAGACTTAAATCTTGCATTGTAAAAATATTATATTATAAAAATTCTATCAAGAGACATGATCTTAAAATAACTCAATATAAATACCGTCTTATTGAATTAATAATAATTAATTAATTATCAAGACATCTGTTTTAAAAAAACACACAATATTCTGATACAATATACTTACTTACTAGCATAGTGTATTGTAGTAACGTATGCGAGTTAGTTAATGTTGTTATTTTTTGTGTTGGAATTATCGTGACATCTGTTTAAAAAATTTTTTGCTATAGTATACTTACTCGCTAGTATAGTTTATTGAGTGACATATGAGTTAGTTAATGCTGTGTTATATTTTGAGTTGGAATTATCGTGACTTCTGTTTAAAAAACTATTCTGTTACAGTGCACTTACGAACTAGCATAGTGACGTATGTGAGTTAATTAATGTTGTGTTATTTTTTGTGTTAGCATTATCGTGACTTTTGTTCAAAAAATATATTCTGATACAATATACTTACTCACTAGCATAGTGTGTTGTAATGACGTATGTGAGTTAGTTAATGTTGTGTTATTTTTTGTGTTAGAATATCGTGACATCTTTTTAAAAAATATATTCTGATACAGTATACTTACTCACTAGCATAGTGTATTGTATTTTAGTTAATGTTTTATTATTTATTGTGTTGGAATTATCGAGAATTCTGTTTAAAGAAAATATTCTGACACAGTATACTTACTCACTAGTGTAGTATATTGTAGTGACATATGTGAGTTAGTTAATGTGTTTTTGTGTTGGAATTATCGTAACTTCTGTTTAAAAGAATATATTCTGATACAGTATACTTACAGACTAGTATAGTGTGTTGTAGAGACGTATGTGAGTTAGTTAATGTTGTGTTATTTTTGTGATGAAATTACTGAATTATCGTGAATTCTGCTTGAAAAAAAGAATTCTGATACTGTATACTTACAGACTAGTGTATTATAATGACATATATGAGTTAGTTAATATTTGCTATTTTGTGTTTGAATTATCATAACTTATGTTTAAATAAAAAATATTTTGACACTATATACTTACGAACTAGTATAATGTATTGTAGTGACGTATGTGAGTTAGTTAATGTTGTTATTTTTGTGTTGGAATTATCGTGACTTCTGTTTAAAAACAATTTTTTTGATATGGTATACTTACTCACTAGCATAGTGTATTGTAGTGACGTATATAAGTTATTTTTGTGCTGGAATTATCGTGCTTTTGTTTAAAAAGAATATATTTTGATACAGTATACTTACACACTAGCATAGTATATTGCAGCGACGTATGTGAGTTAGTTAATGTTGTTATTTTTTGTGTTGGAATTATTTGACTTCTGTTTTAAAAAAAAATACTTATACAGTATACTTACGAACTAGTATTGTAGTGACGTATGTGAATTAGTTAATGCAGTGTTATTTTTGACGCTGGAATTATCGTAAATTCTGGTTTAAAAAAAATTCTGATATAGTATACTTACAAACTAGCATAGTGTGTATGTGAGTTAGTGATATTGTGTTATTTTTGAGTTGGAATTATCATGACTTATGTTTAAAAAAATTTTGATACAGTAACTTACAGGCTATCATAGCGACGTATGTGAGATAGTTAATGTTATGTTATTTTTATCGTGGCTTCTGTTAAAAAAAATATTTCAATGCAGTATACTTACAAACTAGTGTAGCATAGTGATTGCAGTGACGTATGGGTTAATTAATGTTTGTTATTTTTTGTGTTGGAATTATTGTGACTACTTACAAACTAGTGTAGCATAATGTTAGTTATGTCGTGTTATTTATGTGTTGGAATTATCTTGACCTTTAAAAAATCTTTTTATAAAAAATATTCTTATACAGTATACTTACTTACTAGCAGCGACGTATGTTAGTTAAATGTGTTATTTATGTTGGAATTATCGTGACTTCTTTTAAAAAAATATGATACAGTATACTTACTTACTAGCATAGCGTATTGTAATATGAGTTAGTTAACGTTGTGTTATTTTTTGTGTTGGAATTATCGTGACTTCTGTTTAAAAATAAATATATGTATATTCTGATACAGTATACTTACTAACTATCATAGTGTATTGTAGTGACGTATGTAATTTAGTTTATGTTGTGTTTTTTGAGTTGGAATTATCGTGACTTCGTTTAAAATACATTATACTTACAGACTTGCATAATGTGTTGTAGTGATGTACGTGAATTAGTTAATGTTATGTTATTTTTTTGTGTTGGGATTATCGTGGCTTCTGTTTAAAAAAAAAAAAAAATTCTGATATAGTATACTTACTTACTAGCATAGCGTATTGTAGTGACGTATGAGAGTTAGTAATGTTGTGTTATTTATTGTGTTGGCATTATCGTGACTTCTGTTAATATATATATATTCTGATACAGTATACTTACTTACTAGCATAGCGTATTGTAGTGACGCATGTGTTAGCTAATGTTGTGTGTTGAAAATTATCATGACTTTTGTTTAAAAAATAATAATCTGATACAGCATACTTACTAACTATATTATAGTGACGTATGTGAGTTAGCTAATGTGTTTGTTTTTGTGAATTATCGTGACTTCTGTTTAAAAAAAAAAAAATTGTTATAATATACTTACAGACTAGCATATGTGTTGTAGTAACATATGTGAGTTAGTAATGTTGTGTTATTTTTTGTGTTGGAATTATCGTAAATTTTGTTTAAAAAATATATATTCTGATACAGTATACTTACTTACTATAATAGTGATTGTAATGAGTTAGTTAATTGTTATTTATTGTGTTAGATTATCGTGACTTCTGTTTAAAAAAATTCTGATAAGTATACTTACTTACTAACATAGCGTGTTGTATTGACGTATGAGTTAGTTAATGTTATGTTATTTTTTGTGTAAGATTATCTGACTCTGTTTATAAAAATAAATTCTGCCTCAGTATACTTACTTACTAACATAATGCATTATAGTGACGTACGAGAGTTAGTTAATGTTGTGTTATTTTTTGTGTTACAATTATCGAAATCTCTGTTTAAAAAATATATATTCTGATATAGTATACTTACTCACTAGCATAGTGTATTGTAGTGACGTATGTGAGTTAGCCAATGTGTTATTTTTTGTGTTGAAATTATCGTAGCTTATGTTTAAAAATAAAATATATACTTACAAGCTAGTATAGCATAACGTATTGAGTTAGTTAATGTTGTGTTATTTTGTGTTGGAATTATCGTAACTTCTGCTTACAATATATGAGCTGCTGTCAATAAAAATCAAGCAAAAGTTTTTTAAAAAATTAATGCCATAACTCTCACCGCTTATATCTCTATGAATCTTGATTATTTAATAGTCAAAAAGAAGTTTAAAATCTATTCTTTCCTTTGACTGTTAAATCATTAAGATAATTTCAAAATTCACCGAGATATGAGCTATGAAAAGTTATAGTATTAATTTTTTTTAAAAATGTTGATTTCTATTGAAGGCAATCATTTACATATGAGTGCCGTCAAAGGAAAACCTGTCATCGGACTTTCAATTATATTTTGTGTACAGTTAGTCGTCTATGGAAAATCAGACGGCTAACTGTACACAAAATATAATTGAAAGTCCGATGTCAAGTTTTCCTTTGACGTCACTCATATATATTCTGACTTTAAATACTCACATACTGGTTAAATTATAACATTTATTTAGTAAGCATGAATTTTAAAACTAATTCACAATACGATTTTAAGTGTATATATACTTGCATTCCTTTAATTAATTCATGGGTCTCAATTACCCATGCATCATTTAGTTTAATTTCTAGTAATTTCTCAAAGTCTGCAAGAGATTCTTTATATTTTTTTATCATGTAATAAATCTCCCCTCGATATCTTAATGATATTGTATTATCTGGTTCAATTTCCAGTGATTTATTTAAATCTACAAGTGCCTCTTTATATTCTCCCATAATAAAATATATTTTTCCGCGATAGTTCAATTCAAATACACTATTTGGTCGGTTTTCCAATGATTTTGTTAGTTCATTAACTAAAACCGATAGCGTTATTTCATATCTGCCTATAATGGGATAAACCTTTTCTTGATATTTTAGTGAAAGTGCATTATTTGGTTTATCAATATTATCAACATCGCCAATATCTTCATTTGTCATTGCTATTTATATAATATAAGTGCCTGTAAGTTTACACACATTCAACCATATAGATCTAGACCTTATAATGTTAAATAAATTTACCAGAATATTTGAACTTTCTATGACCAAAATTTACTTCTACAGACCCATATGGAGATCTTAGCCCAATGCAAGGATATAGCACTTCATTCAAATCATCAGGTAAAAAACACGCAATTCCTTAAATGTGATACAGTATAAATTATTATATTCCTATATAGCTGCTTCAAAATTATTAAAATTCACTTTCAAAAAGATATAATTACCCAAGTTTACTCCATTTTTAGTGTAAAATACTATTTTATTTCGGAAATTTAAATAGCATCCAATGATATCATCAGTAGTATATGTCGGCCCATAGGACTCCCCGTTTCCAGAACTAAAAGAATATCCATCATCACCATGATAACTCCATGAATTATTTTCCTGTCCTAGGGATATTGTGACATATATGTTAAGCCCATAATGATTAATGAAAAATAAAATAAAATTTTTGTGTTTACCGGGCATGAGAATGATATTTAAATCATCGGATTTTGTACTTGAACCAACTGTTTCTATACTTTGCTTTGTGCAAAATCCGACTCCAATTATTCTTTTAAAAATAGAATCAAGATTATAAGCAAATTATAAAAGAAAAAATTCTATTTACAAATTTAACTGATTATTGATATTACCCATTTTCTCCTTTATCTATTACTTTAACTTCAAAGTAGAACAATCCGCACTCTGGAGGAATTGGATTATTTGCTCGAATTACAGTTGCAACTTTGTAGTCATCAGGCCCTTTTATTTTTTAATTTTTTTTAAAAAAAGTAAATCAGTCGCACCTCTAAGAACACACTCTAAGTGCAAGTATTACAGTATATAAATGTACGATACAGCTTGGTCCAACTTATAAGAGCCCTATATACAGTCAGACCTCCCTAAATACAACACCTCCAAATGCATGTCATCACTTAGGCCCAATGAATATAGTGTTTATATATTTTTACCTTACTAAACGCAATACCTCTCTAAGTGCATGTTTGACTAAAATTTTTACATATGGTCCCGTCGCAATGCATTTAGAGAGGTCTGACTGTATTTTACTCCCTACAATGCAAACGCCCTCTAAGTGCAAAATTTTAGTTTTTTTCACTATGATCCCGACGGGATACACTTAGGGAGGTGTGACTGTAACCAAAAATTTTTATATCAGGTTAATGATAAATAATTAATCATTCACCTATATATTTCACACTAAGTCTATCCGCATTTATGCTCACAAATGGTGACTCATCTTCAAAATTAAGGGCGGTCGGCAAGAGAATATTACTGTGTGAAGCTGATTCTTCCATTTGATTGAAGATTGGAATCATTGTTCGTATTGCATTAACGTTAAGTTTAAAAACCACAATCGCCCCTTATAAGGCAACTACTGTACTATTTCATGTAATACGTACTGTAATAACCAACTGCTATTTGGGGATGTGTAGGCCAGTATAAAATAGCAATATATATATTGTCACATGAATGACGGTTGATTGACGTAATATAACGGATAATCGAAAATCTAGTAATTGTGACGAATTAAAATGAAATCGGATTAAAAATGAAATATTTACAATGTAAAAAAAATGGACAAGCCACTGAAAAATAAAATTTATGAGGTGCATTTTTAAGGGTTAAGGGTTAGGGGGAGCATAGCGGAAGTTTGGTTTGATTGGCTAAAATTAGACTAAATATGATTGGCGACGATCTTTTTTTTTATACAATCAATTGTAATTTTTAAAGTACTTTTATAAGTAAAAATCGTCATTTTTAACCTGGGATACAAAAGTTTCAAGATCTACAGTGCGGGACAGCAAGAGACATCCAATGTCTATTAATGAAACTTTAAAGTGGTATAACTTTTTTAAAACAAGCT